>BQNB010104115.1:0-23888 GCA_026074375.1 Tanacetum coccineum
ACATGGGTTAGCTTACCATTTGGAAACTTAGAAACATGGATGAGTACAAACATAGATTATTTTGATTTTGTGCATTGTTGCATATATTCATATACATATTTTAACATTTTATATGCATAGTTATTCATGACTCCAATTACTTTTTGTTGAGCATGCAATGAAAATTATATCATAAATTTATCCCATTATGTTGAAGCTAAGCAATATTAGTCAAGAAGCATTCAAGCATTTTATTTCACATAAAACATGCAATACACATTATATATTATACACTATTTTGAAAAAAAATACTAGCCTATCATTGTTGGGGGTATCCACACTCATCATCCCTGTATTTTGAAGTGCCTTCTAACTCGTTTATTTCTTGCGGCGTTGGGTTGCGGCCTTTGCTAATGGCTCAACCATTAAGCACAACAACTTAAAGTTGTTGTTAAGGGAATAATGAATCTCCCTCATTTCCTCATGAAACTCCTTAAGGTCATTTTGGACCTTAATTCCTTTCTTGCAACATTGGCAAGTAGCGGTACGAGGATGCTCGTTTTTATCAAGCTTGTGAAGGAGAGGATACCCCATCTTGTACCATATCGGGCCATTCGATAGGCACTTCTTCACATAGTTTCCTAAGATTATATTATCATCACTTGTTGGATTGACCCATTCATCATTTGGCTCATCCTCTTTGATGATTTTCTTCCCTTTGTAATTTCCTATTGATGATTCACTCATGTTTATTTATTTTCTTGTGTATTGCCGATTTTAAAGAGGAAGAGTTTTTGTGTTTTGTGTATTGGTGTAGCATTGGTTTTTATAAGAGGTTAAAGAGAGTGGTAGGTATGTAAATGTGTGTATGACATAAAGCCTTATCAAGGCATTGTACCTTGATTCCTTGAGATAGTGGTAGGAATGATTGTGTGAAGAAAGTAGGGGGATGTTGGGAAGACCATTATGTCATGTTGATTTGTTAACAATCTAGTGATACTTTGTTTGAATACATTGAGTTGTAATTTAAATTGGATGATTTAGTTACACAGCTAGTTCCTACAAGTATGCATGTATGCAACAAAGATTGTCCATGCATGATACTTCCTTTGTAGTTTGTTGTGTAGAGATCCTTAATCACCATTTTAGATTTTCGAAGATGATAACTTTATTTTCAATGTATTACAAGGAAAATACTTAGGTTCTTGGATGAGTGGTCCAAGTTATCAATCCTACTTCAATGTGTATTTTAATCCTTCTTGGATAATTTACACATATTTGGCACATAGTCCATTATACAATAGCAAAGAGTTGCTAAGTATAGTATCTTGGATTTATGGTCGATGTGTTGTATCAACATTGATAATATTAATTACCATAGTGTATGGTGCATTAATTTCATAATTTCTCGGATGAGATGACTATATTATCATGTTTATTCTTTATGTGTTTTAGTATGTTATGCAACACCATATCGAATTCAATTTAAAAAGAATTCTCTTTAACCGCGTGAGTAGTTTGTATGTTTGCATAAAGTTCTTTTCTTTTCTATCCTAATACACATAGCATGCAATCAACACATAAGTTGAACAAGTTGACACAAATACAACATTTTTAACACAAGGGTAAGTTGTGATCCAAAGTGATTTTGTCAATGAATTTGTCCATTTAATCTTTTATGTCTATCATGAGAAATAGAGCATGCAATACCGTGAATAAGTCGATTTCACATATTTAAATATATGAGGTGATGATTACCACAATATTGGCAAGATGTAGATAAATTTCTTGTTCATAACACATAAGTTTGACGTGTAGACTCTGAGATATGTCAACCATAGTTTGAATAATGTATTGACAACTATCCTTCATCTTATTAAGATAACAATGTTGCTTAACTTCCATGCCTTTCACATAAGTCCTATCACATATCACATAAGCACATAAGCTCTAAGAGCACAATAATCTATAAAAGGGTATGCAAATGACCTCTAGACTTATATCATTATTTTTGACCCCTTACCCACTCAAATCAATGTCCTATGGTGCATGTCAACCATGAACAACCTCAACTAGACTCGTGTAATTTGGACTTTAGGAAATGTCATGCGAAAATCCTAAGCGTGTTTTGTCTTAGACCTAAGTGTCCTATCATTTAACTCACCAATTACTTATTTTATTGGGTGATCTCTAGCTTCTTTCAGACTTTTAGGATAGCCTTCATCCGAAACATTAACTTGTAATGATGGTGACCCATTAAGATCTTGAACTATAGGTTCATCTGTCCTGTCATCTTCTATCAAAAAAGACGACTTGGGCTCGAGAAAGCTCTCATCAAAGGTAACATTGAGAGATTCCACAATTCTCATTGTTTCCTTGTTAAGTACTATATATGCTTTACTAGTTTGAGAGTATCCTAGAAACACACCTTCGTACGACTTTAGGTCGAACTTGGTGAGATGTACTTTAGTTTAAGTATAAATACTTTACAACCAAACCACTCAAGGGTGTCCTAGTGGCAAAATGGTTTGTGATTATCACTCTAAAATGTGTGAGGTTTCAAGTTCAATTCCTCCTAGGTGCAAACAACCTTGAAGTGGCTACGCCAACCTCTTGAAAAGGGAAGGCTTTACCTGGTTTGAGTCTGTATGGCGGTGGGTTCAAACCCTGTGGATTATTTGGCCAATGTGTAGGAAACCATGGTTACAAAAAAAAAATACTTTACAACCAAAGACCTTAAAGTACTCTAATGACGGCTTTTTATTTATAAGGATTTCGTAAGGTGTTTTATTATGAATTTTCTAGTATAAACCCTATTAAATATGTAAGTTGTCGTATCTAACGCATGACACCAAAACTTTTGTGGAATGGATTGCTCGGCTAACATAGCATGACTCATCTTTCTTAACTTGCGATGTGTTCTTTTAACAATCTCATTCGATTGAGAAATGAATGGGCCTAACAAGTTATAAGACATTCCATGTTGTTCACAAAAGCTCCCAAATTGCAATTTATCAAATTCACTACTATGATTTGTTATAATTGAAACAATAGAACAATCATGTAGGTTTTCAAGCTTTTTACACAATATTTTAAACTTTTCTAAGACATCTTCCTTAGACTCTACAAACACAACCCAAGTGTAGTTTGAGTGATCATCAAAAATCATTAAAGTGTAGAAGTTCCCTCTGTAACTTTGAATTGGAGATGGACCACACAAATCTAAGTGTAACAAATCTAAAACCCTCCTAGTTGACACTTCATTCCTAGTCTTATTGTTTGCATTATCTTGACTCCCTAAACCACATGTATCACAAAAATGTCTTTTAAAGCTCAACTTAGGTAGGTTCCTTACTAGCTCGTTGGAAGCTAAGTTTTTAACTAACCGCATATTGATGTGCCCTAACCTCTTATGCCAAAGCGTTGAGTTATCTACCAAGGATGCAAGACAAATTTGTTGTTTGGAGTTATCTCCCAATTTGCATGTATATAGACCATTTCTCCTATGACCTTTAGCTAGCGTTTTACCATTTTTACTAATAGCACAATCTACTTTAGTAAAGCTAACTACGCAATCATCATCACATAATTGACCTACGCTAATTAAGTTAAAAGCTAGACCACTAACATGCTCAACATTGGTAATTATAATAGAGTCATGAGTAATATTACCTCCATCAATGACCTTGCCCTTTAGGTTGCTCCCAAATATGACATGTCAACCATCATACTCCTTGTACGAAGTAAATAATCTTTTATTCCCGGTCATGTGCTTAGTGTAACCACTATCCACAATCCAATCATATGGTCGTAGATCGCATTTAAGACACACCTACAAGCAAACATGAATTCAAGGTAGTGGTACCCATTTTTTCTTAGGTCCATTGTGGTTAGCAAATATGTTGCCCAATTTAACCATTCTTGGGTCTTGTAGTAAAGCACATAGTTTATGTAGGTCGTACCTTGAGAACACAGACCAATGATTGTTTTGAAAATCATGGGAGTTTTGAAAGTTTGGTCAAACGCTCCAAGGTGTTTTTAGCCTTTGATTTGGGTAGGAGTTTTCTATCCTTTGGAAGGTGCTAGGTTGATGATATGAAGACCTTTGGTTTTTGTGAAAATTTATTTTTTTCGAAGAATGATTGTTTTGAAAAGAAGGTCTCCGATTATATGAGTTTGAAGGTCTCATATTTGGTGTGGGTAAGAGAGGTCTAGGGTCAACTCGAGATCATGTGTATCCAAGTCCATTTTGTGAGCCCAAGTGGTGTCTTGTTTACACTCTTGTAATGGGTTCTTGGGAAACTCGAGTGTTTTCAAAGTGAGTTTAAGGTACCATGGGTTTAAGAAAGCTTTTTGAAGAATTTTCTTTTTGACTCTCTTTTACAAACACTATTGGTTTGTTTGGACTTGCGGAAGTGGTTTTATCATTTTTTGAAAATCCAAGACCTTCCTTATCTTGGGATGATTTTTGATGACTTAGCATGTCGTCCAAAGCGATGCTACTTTCTTTGAACTTTGAAAAATTCAATGCTTCGTTTTGTAGTTTTTAAACATTGCATTTTAAAGAGTCAACCTCTTTGGTGAGTACATTACATGTTTTGCACGGTTCAACCACATCTTTATCATTTGCAAGTTTCTTTACTTTAATTTCAAGATCATTGATTTTTCTTGAAAGTTTTGAATTCTCCTTTTCAAGAGATCATTTTTCATTTAAAAGTTTTTCAAATATTTTAGCAAAATCTTTGTTAAACCTTACGAGTTCCTCATTATCCTTTTGCAAATCAATAATATTTAAATTAATATTAGAACTAGATGGTTTGGATACTACCTCTTGTGAGTCGATCGCCATGAGACATGTTGCATCGTTTTGATGTTCGTTGCCGTCTTCACTATCGCTCCATGCTCCTTCAACAAAAGCCTTGTTCTCTTTTGCTTTTCTACACTCACTAGCAAAGTGGCCTTCTATCTCGCAATTGTAGCAAGCTCCTTTTTGCTTCGAGCACTCACCACCTTTGTTCTCAAAGCTATTACCGCGGCCTTTAACGAATAGATTACTGCCATTACCAAATCGATTTCTGCGTCCGAACCGATTACCCTTGCAAAAGTTCCTAGCTAACAAATTAAGTGCCTTGACTTCTTCTTCATCAATGTCTTCGTTACTTACTCCTTGACTATCACTATCATTACTAGTTTGTTCCCTAGTGACTTTAGCTTTAAGAGCTAATGATTTCACCTTTTCTTTGGTGGTCTTAGATCGCACGCCATCATTATCTAAGACCATTTCATAAACTTTAAGGTTTCCAATTAGCTCGTCAAGAGGAAGAGTAGCCAAGTATTTGGCTTCTTCAATGGATGCCACCTTGGCTCTCCATTTCACTGGGAGAGCACGAAGAAACTTTCTAACATGATTCTTGTTAGAATAGTCCGGATCTAACGATTTAAGAGTAGTCACGATAGCATTAAATCTTGTGAACCCGCTATCAATAGTTTCTTCATTAGAGATTGAAAACTTCTCGTATTCTTGAGTGAGAAGATCAATCTTGAAATTCTTAACTTGAGAATTGCCTTGGTGAGTGATAATTAGTGTATGTTAAACTTCCTATGCAGTTTTACACATAAATACTCGCTCATACTTTTTACACGGTAAGGCATTGTAAAAAGTCATCTTGGCTTCATTGTTCATGCCAAGCTTCTTCTTTTGACCGTCTTTAAGAAGTTCATACGGCGTTTCCTTCATTAGCTTTGTCTCCGAGTCTTCAACTTCATAGTAGAAATCGCCATTTTGAATGACTTGCCAAAAGTCGATATCTTTAGACTTAACATAAGTCTCAAAGCAGGCTTTCCAAAAGCAAAACCCATTTGGTTCTAGCAAAGGTGGTCTTGGCATAGAACACCCCTCAACATAGTTCTCTTGAACCATGGATCTTTACTCAACTTTTTCAAAAATTAGAGTTAGGATTTCGAATATTTTGAAAAAGAAGTTTTTAACTTAAAATGACTTCTCGGAAAGGTTTTAACACTTGAAAACTTGAGTAAGCTGCTCTGATACCAATTTTAGAACCGTAGAGGAGGGGGTGTATACGGTTCTCTTGACTTCTTTGAAGTTTATAAAACTTCAAGTCTCAAAAGAGCCGAGTGGTGTGATGACCTACTTTGCAATGAGAACAATAAGAACAATAAGTATATATATAATAAGATGGGATGGTCCTAGGGAAAACAGAGTTTGGTAGAAAAAACCTAGAAAACCTCAAAAAAACCAAACAGAGCCGAAAAAAACCAAACAGATGCCCTTATTTTTTCAAACTAAAAAATTGGTTTTCATGCAAATATGCCTCAGATATATTGTCTGTAAAAAACCTTCAAAAACCAAACAGATCCCTAATTTTTTTAGGCGATATAAAAATTTTTAGGCATCTGTTTAGTTTTTAAGTATCGGTGTGTTTTTTTGGTTTTTACAGAGATAATTCGAGGACAAATATTTGCCTGAAACAAATAATTTTGCCGAAAAAATTAGGGGCATCTGGTTGGTTTTTTTTTAGGCATTTTTGGTTTGTTCTGGTTTTTCCTACCGAAATAGGTTTTCTCATTATCCCATCCCTATATATATATATATATATATATATATATATATATATATATATATATATATATATATATATATATATATATGTATATGTAGATATATATATATATATATATATATATATATGTATATATATTATAAAATATATAATATAATATATATATATATATATATATATATTATATATAGAATAGTTTATATAGATATGATAATATATGTTATATAATATCTGTACATATATGTATATAGATTATATATATTAGAATATATAAATACAATATATATATATATATACATATAATTAAAGACATATATTATTATATACATATAATATATACCTATATATAATATTTCCATAATATATATAATATATATATAAATATATATAAATACATAATTTTAATAATTATATATATATATATGTATAATATATATAGTATGTAATATATGTATATAATGAATAAAGAAGAGAAGATAGAGAGCACCAAATATATAACTAGTTTCCGAGAAGGGGGTTTAGTCCTTTCGTACGTCCAGTTGTGAATCCACGACTCTGATACTATACTAGTATAATCCTTATGGTGGACTACAAATCGTATTGCAATTTAACTCCACTGGCTTTCAACAAATACCGGCGCTCACACAGAAGAGTTACTACCTACGGATTCTGCCCTCAGAATCCACCCCTAAGAACATGTGATTCGACTTAACCTATAAACTCTAAAAGCATTCCCCTTGAAAGCTTTCCATAACCCCAACTAAATCCCCAATGATCTAGGCTTGATCACACGGATACAAGACTTCCCTTACAACTCGATTGATTGAAATAAGATAGATGAACCAAGTTTTTAATACAAATATTCACGCAAAAACGATATTTATATTTAATGATCTTTATGTTTTGATAATAACAAATATAATGTCATACTACGTAAAAGTTTACGTAAACAAGTTATTTAGTCAAAAGTTTACTTGACGACGACAAATCACTTAAGGTATGAATATGACATTATTAAACATAGTTAATGATCAAAGAAAAATATTATCATTTGCATAAACCCTTTCTAATCAAATGATTTAAGTTAACACATGATTAATTATAAGCTATTTATATTAATCATGTAAGCTTATAATTAATCATGTAAGACAAAATAAGATTAACCATAAGTGGAAACAATCTTTCTAAATCTGGAAAATCTTTCCTTATTGTTGATAAGAAATATTTTGTTCTAGAAAAATCTAATAAATTAGTTTTATTATGTACAAAATAATATTTTGTATAGATTTGGGGTTAATCACAAAATGACAAATGTTGTCCCAGCTCCGTCTACGGATCCACCAAATACAAGGGATAGATCCAGGCAATGGTGGATCCGTGAGTCGCACGGACCAGCTGTCTGGAACAAATTTGAATTTCAAAGGTTTGCCTATAAATAGCAACCTTAAGCTTTCATTTTAAACAACTCTTGACGAATATTTTTTACATACATCTTTTATCTTTTATATTCTTTGATCATTATACTTGTTACATAATCCATTACATAATCTATTACAAGTGATCAACTCATTTCACTCTTTAGTGAAGAACATTAAAGAAGACATCAAGCTTCAAGTGTTAATAGTTTAGTTGTGTCATCACGTTGGTGATAATCATTCATCTTGTATATCTTGTGTTGTGTGTGTGTGTATTCATATGTTGTATGATAGGTTAGTTATTTTAGCCACAAAATAATATTGTGTTAAATTGGTTCTATCGCAAAGTAGAACTTCGGTATTTAGCTTGTACCGAAAAAAGTGTAAGCGACGTTGGTACAGTTTTCTCGCTAAAAGGGAGCTTGTTGACATAGTGAAGATAACTCTCAAGTTGGGTACTTGGGGAGTGGAGTAGGGCGAAGAGGAGCTTCATAGCCAAACCACTATAAATCATTGTGTCATCGGTTTGATCTTTCTTATCTTTACTTGTTTATATTTCGTAGATTAGTTACTTACTTATTGCATCGCTATCATATACACTTGTGTATATCTCTTGAGTTCACATAAGTCGACAATCTAAGTTTTAATTTTAAAACGGTAAAAACTATTCAACCCCCTTCTAGTTTCCAAAATTAGTATCAGAGCAGGTCACCCAGTTCTTTAGTCTTTACGTATATTATACATTAAAGCTTGAATCGATCTATGGATTCGGATAAAAATCTAGAAGGGAAATCTATGCAAATACCACCTCTTTTTGAAAGTGATCATTTTATATATTGGAAAAATAGATTTGAAATTTATGTGAAAGCAAAAGATTTAGATCTTTGGCATATTATCTTGAATGATGATTTTCCATCGGTTGCCAAAAATGAAGTTACCCAAATTTTTAGAGGTTGTTCCTTTTGAAGAACAATCTGATGATCTTAAAAAGAAACTTGCTAAAAATAATGAAGCCAAAATGGTTCTTTATAATACTTTACCTAAAAAGGAATACGAAAGAATTTTTATGTGTAAAACGGCTAAAGATATTTGGCACTCATTGTTAATCACACATCAAGGTAATAGCCAAGTAAAGGATAATAAAATTGATCTTCTTGTTCAATAATATGAACAATTTACTATCCTTGAAGAAGAATCTATTGATAGCGGTTTTGCTATATTTAAGACCATTATTACTAGTCTTAAAGCTCTTGATGAAGGTTTCTCTAGCAAGAACTATGTTAGGAAGTTTCTTAGGGCTCTACATCCTAAATGGAGAGCAAAGGTCACAGCGATTGAAGAATCTAAAGATTTGTAATCACTAGCTCTAGATGAGCTTATCGGCAATCTAAAAGTACATGAAGTAGTCATGGAAAAAGATTCCAAAATCTATAAAGGCAAAAAGGAAAGAATTAATTCCATCGCCTTGAAAGCTAAGAAAGTGTCTAGTGATGATGAAACTTCAACATCTAGAAGCGATGACGAAGAATATGCTATGGCCTTAAGGAACTTTAAAAAGTTCATTAGAAGAAAGGGTAAATTTGTTAGGCAACCATGAGAAGAAAAGAAGTCATTCCGACAAAGGGATGTGAAGAAAGGTAAGAGTGACCGGAAATGTTTTAGATGAGGTGATCCAAATCATCTCATTGGTAATTGTCCAAAACTATCTCGCAACAAAGATCAAAAGGCCTTCATTAGAGGTTCTTGGAGCGATAGCGAAAATGACGCCGAAGACAAAACTAACAATGAAACTTATCTCATGGATCAATCATCAAATGAGGTAACTCTTAACTCTTCTTATCATAGTGATAACGCATCTTCTCTTGACAATGATAGTATGCAAATAGATTACGATAGCTTATGTAAAATTAGCTTAAAATTCATTATCAAGAACAAAATTTTGAAAGATAAAAGAGATATTTTAGAAAAAGAAATTTTAGAATTGAATGAGAAAATTAAGAAACTTGAGAGATGTAAAGAAATTGAGATTGCGTGTAAGTCATGTGAAGAACTTAAATCGGAAAACGCTAAACTTAAGGAAACTCAAGTTATATTTGTTAAATTTGATAAAAACGCTAATTCACTAAGAGAGATGTTAAATAATCAAAAGTTACCTAGTTGTAAAATAGGTTTAGGATTTTATATTAGTAAAGCGTCAACAAGCGGAACTAAAACCATAAGTTTTGTTGGATCATCCGCTGAAAAAGCGATGGACGGATCCACCTTACCTGGATCCATGACCAATGGCGAAAAAGGGACAAAACACGTTTTAGTCCACCTATGTCTTCTAGATTGGATTTTGTTATTACTAGGAAGAAACTAATACATAATAGCATTGATCAGTTAGGAGCAGTTTGCACCTTGCTTGTGGGAGCCTGAGTATATCCTTTTGGGATATTTGCTGGGTCAGCAGTACTTTGTTTCAAAGTATTGCCTTTGACTTTAGTGGACAGAAAAGCAATATTTTGTGAGCTTGAATTTGAAACACCCTTTAATTCATGCTCATACACCTTCAAGTTGTTGTAGAGATCATCAAACTCCAATTCATCCAATCCAGGTTGTCCCCGAATCATTATAGCAACGACATGCCACACAGATGGTAAACTTCTTAAAACTTCAAATTCCGCATCTTTCAGGGATACTTTATCAGCATATAATTCAAGCAACTAAGGAATGTTTCTGACCTTTCGTAGGCTGAATCTAGCTCTTCCTCTAGATCCAATAGTAAAAAGTCTCGAATTGTTGTTATCAAAAGATGCATTTTTTTGCATCTTCTTTGATGCTTCATTGCCTCCGAATCTTGCTTTTTAATGTCTGTCCATAAGGTTTTTTTTGCATTTGTGGCATCGATGTAAACCTATAGCAATGCTACAGGAATTGCAGAAAGTCAATATGTTAAGGGCTTTCTCATTGTTTCTTCTTGCGTTGGCAGCAAGTGAAGTTTTTGGTGCTGACGAGGATGCAGGATCAGTTGTGGCTTGGTCTCCATTGGTGATTATATCCCATAGTATATGATCAGTGATGGCAATATACTGTCGCATCTTCATGGACCATAGGTCATATTCACCCTTCTTGATCATAGGGATTCTTAGTGCAGTGACGGACGAGGTGGGAGGGATAGGTTCAGCTTCAGACATCTTTTAGGAGTTTTGAAAGATTTCGAATGATTAAAAGTTCTTCTAGATCAGAGTCTCTACACAAGCTCTGATACCACTTGATAAGATCGTTTTAAACTCATCTAGGATCGTTTTACCAATAACAATTGTAACAATTATGCACAGCGGAATTAAACAAACACAATTGTTATTGAACAAGGTTTTTCATTGAACGATTCCTATTTACCCCAACCTATAACATGGGGCTACACCAACTACTATGGTGTACTAACTAACTAACTAACTAATATACAAAGCACACACACTTTGTAATCAGACTCTCATTGGAGAAGTCTGTGTTTTCTATGGATGGATATAAAACCTATGAGTCTATGTCTCTTTATATAATAGAGACCATAAGACGTTACAAAGAATTCTAATCAAACACATTAATGCTATTAATTATCATTAAGTCCATCATTAATGCTATTAATTATCATTAAGTCCATCATTAAGTTACATCTTGTAACTTCCCAATCATTAAGTCCTTCTTTAAGTTACATCTTGTAACTTCCCAATCTGTCGATTAAGTCCTTCTTGTTTCATTCTTTTGTTCTTTTGTCTCATCAAATCTATAATTCCCAACATTTCTCTAGCAAGAACTTTGTTAGGAAGTTTCTTAGGGCTCTACATCATAAATGGAGAGCAAAGGTCACGGCGATTGAAGAATCAAAAGATTTGTCATTACTAGCTTTAGACGAGCTCATCGGCAATCTAAAAGTCATGCAGTTGTCATGGAAAAAGATTCCAAAATCTATAGAGGCAAAAAGGAAAGAGTTAAGTCTATTTCCTTAAAAGCTAAGAAAGAGTCTAGTGACGATGAAACTTCGACATCCGGAAGCGATGATGAAGAATATGCTATGGCCGTAAGGAACTTTAAAAAGTTCTTTAGAAGAAAGGGTAAATTTGTTAGAAAACCAAGAGAAGAAAAGAAGTCATTCCGACAAAGGGATGAGAAGAAAGGAAAGAGTAATTGGAAATGCTTTAGATGCGGTGATCCAAATCATCTCATTGGCGATTGTCCAAAACCACCTCGCAACAAAGATCAAAAGGCCTTCATTGGAGGTTCTTGGAGCGATAGCGAAAATGACGTCGAAGACAAAACTAACGATGAAACTTGTCTCATGGCTCAATCGTCAAATGAGGTAACTCTTAACTCTTCCTATTATAGTGATAACACATCTTCTCTTGATAGTGATACTATGCAAATAGAATACGATAGCTTATGTGAAATTAGCTTAAAAATCATTAACAAAAATAAAATTTTGAAAACTAAAAGAGATCTTTTAGAAAAAGAAATTTTAGAATTGAACGAGAAAATTAAAAAACTTAAGAGAAGTAAAGAAATTGATATTGCATGTAAAAAAATTAATGTAAGTGGATCAAGAACTTAAATTGGAAAATTAGACTTAAGGAAACTCAAGTTAAATTTGTAAAATTTGATAAAAGCCTAATTCACTAAGAGAAATGTTAAATAATCAAAAGTCCATAAGTTTGTAAAATAGATCCTATGGATTTTGATAGTAGGAAAAGCCGTACAACAAGCGGAACCAAACCTATAAGTTTTGTTGGGCCGTCCGCTGAAAATGCAACGAACGGACCCACCATAAAGGTGCACGGATCCACCATACCTGGATCCGTGAGTCGCACAGTTGCTAAAAATATGGCAGAACACATTTTTAGTCCATCCATGTCTTTGAGATCGGATTTTGTCATTACTAGGAAGAAACTAATACATAATAGAATTGATGAGTCAAAGAAACCGTCTTTAAAACCATCTTTTAAAAGCGGTTTAGGTTATGTTAAAACCGAGTCTAGGTCAAAAACACCTCCACCTAGAAGAAAGATCTCTTCTCAACCAAGACACAACATACCTCAACCTAGAAGAAACTCTAGAGAACCAATTAACCAAAACCTCTACCTTATGAATTAAAACAACCATCTAAGTCAAGGCTTTGTACATATAGGAAATTGTATCCCATTTCAATATCCCAATCAATTGCAACAAATGCAAGGGATGTACAACACTAACATTTTCAGACCCATGAGATATTAGGGACCAAACGCTTGAATTTGTTTTTGTTGAAATAGGTATGCTTGAGAACATGCTTGGAACCGGATGAATGGATCAAAGATAGTGGTTGCTCCAAACATATGACCGGTAACAAGAGTTTATTCTCTACCTACAAAGCATACAACGAAGGTAATGTTGTCTTTGGAAGTAACTTAAAAGGAAAGATCATAGGCAAAGGTATGATCTCAAATGACTCTCTCACTATATCTAATGTAGAACACATAGATAACTTAGCATTTAACTTACTTAGTGTTGGTCAAATTTGTGACAATAAGTGTAGAGTCTTATTCACAGAAGAAGCTAGTGAAATAATTAAAGCTAGTGAAATAATTAAATTAGGAAAAATGGTTTATACGTAATGAAATTAGGAAATAAGTCTCAAGACAAACTATGTCTCGCCACGGTAGTAGATAACTCTACCTTATGGCATAGAAGACTTGGTCACGCCAATATGCATTTAATTCAATCTTTGTCATCTAAAGAATTAGTTAGAAACTTACTTAAGCTAAAATATGATAAACATTTTTGTGATGCTTGCAAAATAGGGAAGCACGCTCTTGCAAGTCATAAAGCTAAAAATATGGTTTCCACTAAAAGATGTTTAAAATTATTACTTATGGACTTATTTGGTTCGTCAACAATTAAAAGCTATGGAGGTAATTTACACAACTTAGTAATAGTAGATGATTATTCTTGGTATACATGGACTAGATTTCTTTCTAAAAACTAAAAAATGAAGCTTTATGAGAAATTTGAAATATTAATAGAAAAATTTTTTTTTTTCCCCCCCCCCCCACAAAAAAAAAAAAAAAAAAAGCAAAAACTAGGTACTCTATAGTATGCCATTAGAAAATGATCATTGGACGGGATTTGATAATGAGTACATTACGTAGCTTATTGTGATGCGTCAAGTAAATTTACTCATGATTTCTTCTCGGCACCATGTACTTCGCAATCAAAATGGGTATAGAAAGAAAGAAAAGAATCTTATTACGAATGTCTAGACATGCTAACTAACAATCCATTCCATAAAAGTTTTGGTGCCATGTCGTTGATACGTCAATTTATATACTAAATAGAATATTAATTCGACCAATACTCGAAAAAACCCTTTATGAAATATTTAGAGGTAGAAAACTCTCTTTAGAATATTTCAAAGTATTTGAAAGCAAGTGCTTCATTTTAAATACTAAAGACTATATAACAAAGTTTGACCCGAAGTCATACGAAGGTGTTTTTCTAGGATATTCTCAAAATAGTAAAGCCTATATAGTATTAAATAAACATACAATGAAAGTCGAAGAATCACTCAACGTGACATTCGATGAAAGTCCTCCTCCTACCAAATTATCACCATTGGTTGATGATGATGTTGGTGAAGAAGAAGCTATTAGAAATAATACTAAAGTAGTAAATAATAATAATGAAGAAGATGAGTCGATAGAAGTTGACGAAGTCGTTAACATTAAGGAGTCCAAGAATCATCCACTAGATCAAGTCATAGGAAATCTTAATCAAAGAACCTTAAGATCTCAAGCCCAAGATCATAGTAATTTCTTTTGTTTTATATCCACCATAGAACCCAAAGATGTTAATGAGGCATTAAAAGATAAAAGTTGGGTTGTAGCTATGCAAGAAGAACTAAATCAATTTGTAGCTAATGATGTTTGGGATTTAGTCCCTCTACCCATGAGTCAATCCGTCATAGGAACAAAATGGGTCTTTAGAAATAAATTAGATGAAAATGGTATAGTGTCTAGAAATAAGGCTAGGTTAGTGGCACAAGGATATAATCAACAAGAAGGTATAGATTATGATGAAACATACGCTCCGGTAGCTAGGTTAGATTCAATTAGAATACTTCTTGCTATTTCTTGTGTAAATGATTTTAAATTATACCAAATGGTTGTAAAAAGTACTTTTCTAAATGGTTTTATTAACGAAGAGGTTTACGTTGCTCAACCTTCGGGGTTCATTGATTTCAAAAACTAAATTATGTTTATAAACTTAAAAAGGCTTTGTATGGTCTTAAGCAATCTCCTAAGGCTTGGTATGATAGACTAAAATAATTTTTGATAAAACATAAGTATTCAATGGGAATGGTCGATAACACACTTTTTACTAAGAAATCAAAGTCACATCTTATCATTATCTAAATATATGTCGACGACATTATATTTGGTTCCACGAGTCAAAACTTGTGTCACGATTTTGCAAAAATCATGCACGACGAGTTTGAAATAAGTATGATGGGGGAGTTAAACTTCTTCTTGGGTCTTCAAATCAAACAAATGAAAGACGGAATATTTTTCAATCAATTCAAGTACATCAAGGAGATGTTAAAGAAGTTCGGGTTGGAAGATTCTAAACCAACCAAGACGCCGATGTCAACGGAGATCAAGCTCACTAAGGACGATGAAGCCGATTCCGTGGATAGCTTTAAATATCGAGGTATGATTGGTTGTTTTTTTTATTTAACCGCAAGTAGGCTCGACATTATGTTTAATGTTTGCTTATGTGCTCGTTTCTAAGAAAATCCTAAGACTACCCACTTAGAAGACGTTAAGCGTATATTTAGGTATGTTAGAGGAACTACACATTTAGGTTTATGGTATCCGAAAGGAACCAGAGTAGAAACTATAGTTTATGCTGACTCCGACCAAGCGGGCGATTACGTTGATCGTAAAAGCACTAGCGGCGTTTGTACGTTCATGGGAAGTTGTTTGACATCTTGGTTCGCTAAGAAACAAACGGCCCTTTCTATCTCTAGGACCAAAGCCGAATACGTCTCCGCCAGGAAGGCATGTCAACAAGCACTATGGATGAAACAAGCTCTCATCGACTACGACATACGCTTCGATGATGTTTCGATTATGTGCGATAATAAAGGCGTTATTGACTTAAGTAAAAACCCCGTACAACACTCTAGAACTAAACATAAAAGGCATTTTAAAGATCTTGCTTGGAAGGATGGTGACATTTTTGAGAAAGTGAAGGAGCTAAGAAATGGACTAAAGGAAACTCAAACCAAAATTGACAAAAATCCTACTGATAAAGATCTCAGAGCAGAAGAGAGCAAGATTCAGCATGAATACAACAATGCTATGGGTGATGAAGAAAATTTTGTATATCAAAAAGCCAAAGTTAAGTGCCTATCTGTGGGTGATAGGAATAATGCCTATTTTTACAGAGCTTTAAAGAGTAGAAACCACAGAAACAGGATTAATGCTATTCATGATAAGGAAGGAAAAAGGTATGAAGGCAATGAAGTTGGTGAGCAATTTGTTAATCTTTCAAGAAGGTTTTAGGGGAAAGCATTCTTGTAAAGGAAACTTCCAGGATATTGATGAATTGTTCAAGTATATTTTTTTGTAATTATAAAACTTACCCAGGAGAGGCATTGAGCCATGAGACAATGATGTAGTGATGCTGAAAAAAAAGGGTCCTGAGCAAATTGATGACAGCAAGACTCCTAGCCCAAAGGTTTCTCTTCACCGAATTCTTGCAAAAAGACATTGGAGAACTAGTGGGGAGATATATTGTAAGGCTTGTGAAAGACCTTTTTCACAAAGGAAAGTTCTCTTAAAACAATTCCACTGTTTATAGCTCTGGTTCCTAAAATCTAAACACCAGCTAAAGTATCTGATTACAGACCTATTGCCTGCTGTAATGTAATCTTTAAGTGCATCAGCAAAATTCTCACAGAAAGAATGAAGAAGTGTCTTAAAAAGCTTGTTGGTCAGAATCAAAGTGCATTCATTCCTAACAGAAAAATTCAAGACAATATCCTCATTTCTCAAGAGCTTCTAAAAGGGTATGAAAAGAAAGGTGGTGCTAAAAGAGTTGCACTTAAAATTGATTTGCAAAAGGATAATTGACACTGTTCAATGGGTTTTCCTGGAAGGATATTTCCTTAGGAGGCTTTTGGGTTTCAAAACAAGATGTTTCAAAGGATCATGCTTTGTTTACCGATACTACTTTTTCTATCCAATGTGAATGGGAAAGCTGTGGCATATTTCAAAGGTGGATAGGGGATTGAGAAAAGGGGATCCAATACCCCGTTATCTCTTACTTTGGTAATGGAAATCCTTAATCTCTGAAGAATAAGGAACATTGATAAAGTGGCTCTTTAAAGTACCATTTTTGTTGTGACAAATCAACATTACCCATGTTTGCTTTGCTGATGATTTACTTATGTTTTACCATGGAGATGTTGAATCAGTTAAGGTCATTAAAGAAACTATTGAGGAGTTCGGTACTGTTTCTGGACTTCTCCCTAATTACAACAAAAGCGCTATCATTTTTGGAGGAGTTAATGAGGAGGACAGACAAAGTATCTTAAATGTAGTCCCATTTAGAGTGGAAAAGTTGCCAGTAAAAGTATAATTGAGTACCATTTAACCAAAAGGAATTGGGGTAAAAGACTGCAAGAACTGGTGGATAAAGTAAGGACCAAATAATGAAGCTGGAAGAATAAGTGCTGACATATTGCTAGTAGCTTTAGCTTGTTGTAACCCCTTATGCCTTTTTGTGTTCTGAATATTTCATTAAATAGTTCCTTTGACTAATGTCCTGTTGCCAATTTATACAATGTCTGTAGCCGTGTGACGTTGGTGATTTTATGAGATATTGATGATTATGAGGTATATTGTGATTAATCTCCTTTTGGAAGGTATTTGTGTTATGTGTAATTTCCGGTAGTTTGAACCCGTCGAATTTTGAGATTGCCGAAAAAACGAGTTGAACACGTCCGTTAATTCCAAATTGAGGTTTTGAAGTGGTTTAAAAGTGAAATATGCATGTGAATACCTAGGTTAATGAAAATATTTTAAAGTGAATAAAAATGCTAATTAACTTTTGGGGTAATTTTTATACGGTGAGTTTACTAGTATTTAAGTGATCTTGACACATGCACGAAAAGAAAGCCCGAGACCTCCCATAGGGATACCATGGTCGTCAAAAGAAGTATTAAGGAGTCAAGATGGCTTAATTTTAGCTAACCTTATCCAAATTGTACATAAGATGCTTTTCTTATCCTCATTTTTACACATAGTTTATTTTCAAAATCAAAAAAATATCCTCTCCCTTCTCTCTTGTGTTCGTCCGCACCTACAACACACATACACTTATATTTTTGAGTTGATATATGAAAAACATGAGACAATAAATATTTGGTGTTGATTCTAGTGTTTGGTATACATTAAGACACGTTAGGGTCGTCCGGACGGTCAAAAACTACTAAATTAAAGATTTTCTTGTAAGATTTATCAATTTAAATTTTGTTTGTCATTTTGGTTTATTTTGATGCATAGATGTTAGTTGTACAAGTTGATCGTTGTGAAAATTAATTTTTGGAAGCGAAACAAAAGAAAAAGGGGTGTTTGGTTCGTGTAAAAAGAAAAGGAAAAAGAGGTTTTTTGTAGTTTTTATAATGTCGTGGTCATGATGGTTTAATAATAAGATGCAAGAATACTTATTTTTGATAGTAGCTAGTATGGCTTATTCGGGCTTATTTTTAAGTTATTTATTGGCTTATTTGGGCTTATATGCCACGAATGGATTCCCAAAATCACTTAAGAAAGTTATTTTGATTATTTTTGTATTATGGCGTATGTTGTGGACGATTTTTTAGGCTTATTGTATAAACCAAAAGGATACGTAGATTAAATAGCTTTTTTTAAAGCTTAATATATGTATTTTGGAGTTTATGGACTCACAGCCCAATAAGTCTATTTGAGTCACGGCTTAATGGGAGGGCTTATTTTGGTCCGGATTACTTCTACATATAAGTATATACTTATATATGTAAATGGACATTGGTTTTAGACTTAAATAGTATTTTAGACTTATTTATGATCTTAATAAATTCTTGTTGGGCCCAATAAGCGATATGTAGTAGTTATGGAGAATTTTGAATGGGAGATTTTTTAAAGTGAAAAGGTATTATGAAAGTGATATTGAACGATATTTGGGAAAACACCGGTTGGTAAGCGGATAACGATTGAAGATCTTGAAATTTGGTCGAAAATTGTCGAATTATTGAAAAATGTTAAAATTAAGGTTTGAAACATGAAAACGTTTGTATAAACGTACGAGTTCGTGTCGCAATTTCTAAAAAGTTTATACTAAGAAAGATTTCTTAAAAACATGATTTTGATTTGAAATAAAAAATAATATTTATTATTTTATTTATTTATTTTAATAAAATTCACTAAAATGACGAAAAATATAATTTTTTCTCGAAACTTCTCTAAAAGATGTTTATTATTATGTAAACGTTTTCATTTCACCGTATAATGATTATTTTGAAGTACTAGTGTACCGAATGGACTTGTTCGAGATATATTTATAATTAATAATTGAATTAAAAATATTTATTATATTACTTATTTATTTAAGCCAAAAATAGTATTAAAGTATGTATTAATCGAGAATAAGAATTGATATGATTGTGGATTTAAGTCCTCAACCATCACACCACTAATTAATTTGGGTATGTAACAACGTCGTCTAAACACTAAACATCAAACGAAGATTGTTTGTATTGGAACTTAAATAGGACATAAACTGGACTAGTCGAATATCGGCGTCGTTGCATTGCTTGTGTATTGAGATTGGTTGCTAAAGACTTGCTTCAGGGTGAAGTTCTCATACCCTCACTTTTTAACTGATTTTTTTTTCGTTTGAGAGGAAAAAAGATACTTTAAATTGTGTTTTTGAAATGTTTTGATATGATCTGTGGCGGAAATGTGGTTTTGTTTTTAGGACAAAGCGAGATATGTGCTTATGACTGCTATGTGAATATTAGGTGTTGTATGATTATTTAAAGCGGATAGGTACGCCTACCCAGTATTTGTATGATTGTTTGGATCGGAGGGGTACGCCTACCCAGTATGTGTGTGATTATTGGAGTGGATGGGTACGCCTACCCAGGTTTATGTGTGGTCTTGCCCTAATTTCTAGTGCACACATCTGAGGACCCTTAGGTGCGTACGTGACATTTGGTTATTGATTAGCATTGTGCAAAGGTTGTTTGCATGATATTCACTGACATATAGCACTATTGTCCCACTTATGAAATATTGCACAACTGTTGGGTTTAAATAAAGGTCAAACCTACACAAGCTCCACACATTATTATTGACGTTTCGAGTACAATTTCAGTGAAGTGAAAGAAGAGTAGTTTGGTGAATGATAGCAGACTTAGAAGTATCCCGAGAGGAATTATCGTTTGTAAGACCTAGCTTGCTTGTTTTTGATTTTATTTCGGATGTTTATGGAATAAGTTTGGATGATGGTCCCCCTGTGTGGGCATTGAATATTATAATAGATCTGTGGATTTTAAGTTGCGATTTGGGGACATCACTTGAGTTTGTTCAAGGTTGATGGCTTCATAGCACTTGGAGTTTATGCAATGTAGTTTTCTCTATTTGTTCTTGTGTTATGATTGATCATTATGTTGCATTCCCTAGTTTCCGCCATTGTTAGGGTGTGACACTTGTGGCTTCTGTTTTGGAGTCAATTCATGTATATTAGGCCACCGTTTTCCTCCTCCCTCAAGCAGTCATTAATTATATTAATAGTCTTCTTAAGGGTTTCCTATGGAACCAGGATGAAAGGGCTAGTGGTAGGGCTAAAGTTGCTTGGAAAAGTCTTTGGTAAACCTAAGACTCAGGGGTCCTTGGTCTAAAGGACTTAGGATCTAAATAAAGCTCTAATCATTAAGCATTTATGGCATGTTGCTATTGACAAAGACTATCTGTGGGTAAAATGGGTTAATACTTACAAGTTATAAGGTAGGAGTGTTTGGGAGATTAATGAAGAAGTAAATGATAGTTGGGGATGGAGGAATATTCTCAGACTAAGGAAGGAGGTGAGACAACATTTGGTCACTAAAGTGAGGAATAGGGATAATACCTCTATGTGGTTTGATAATTGGGCTGGAATTAGTGCACTAAGTGATTTATGTATCAAATTATAATCTATTATGATGCTAGACGGAGGCAAACTTAACAAGTCAATGAATTTACGAAGGGAAATAATGGAGATGAGCCTGCGAAATGATTGTCTAAGTATCCCATGATAAAACAATTGCCCTGCAATGCAATGCACTGAAATCAAATGCTATTGATGTTCTATGTGGAAAAGAAAATATGAACTATGGAGATTTTTTTGTTAGTCAAGCTTATTTAGATATTCCAGAATGCTAGTATGAGGTATCTTGGAACAAACTATTTCGGTTCTCCAAAATATCCCCTAAACATGCTTACATCCTTTGGCTTGCTATTGAATCAGATTTGAAACAAAACCCTTTAATAATTAAATATATAATTATAAAAATAAGGATATTCAAAAACCTCCAATGTAGAAAATCCGAAGTAGTGATCCCGGGTCCTATAATCCCCAACGAGGAAGCAGTTTGACAGTCGAGAGGTCATTTTGATAATCGATGCTATGAATGGAACAAGATTTTGAAATGGATTTTCTAAAACTATGGGAGAATTAAGGCAAACACAAAAAATGATCAAAGCAACACAAATTTAAACTAAAAACACAACGGGGGCCCTAAAAATGCCACTAATTATCAACTAAAGCAAATCTTAACCCTAAAGATGAAAATTTGGTTTCTAAATCTAAACCTCTAAAATGACAAGAAAAGTCGCGAAGCAAAAAAGATTTATATGTTTATTTGGCTTTTTTATGAATTAAAACCTATTTAATCTATTTAAAATCCTAAAAAATGACAAATTAATTCCTAAAAATTCCAAAAAATGATTTTCTACTTTAGAAAAGTCTAAAATATCATAAAAACAATAGAAAAATATTTTTCACTACTTTTTATAATTAAAAACTCAATTCCCTAAAATTAATTTTAAAGCTAAAAATAAATTTAAAATCTAAAATGTTGAAAAGATTTTAAACTTTGTAAACCTAAAACTATTTATTCTAAATCTAAAAACTATTTTTTTGTATTTTTCTGATTAATTAAACTATTTTTAAATGATTTTCTAAATTTTTAAACTTCGAAAAATAAATAAAAATAACAAATTAAGTTGGAAAAAATCTAAAAAATTGCAGGAAAGTCCTAAACGATATAAAGATCCTAGAAAAAATAAGCTGGTTAAGCCAGCTTATCAAATAAGCTAAGAAAAAGCCAAAATAAGATGCAAAGAGCTTATATGAAAATGGGATGAAAATGTGTATAAATATATAGAATGTGCAAGAGTTAAAAATAAGAAACTTTTACAAAACCACCTTTTTTAGAAACCTCAAATAAGCACAAAAATAAGCTGAAAAAGGAGACAGATTAAGCTATACTACACTAAGTCACATTAAGCTAAACTGTTAAGCAATTTTAAGCACGAATAAGCTAAGAAAACTCAAAATAAGCTAAAACAGATAAAATGCTATATCTAAAAAGCATTTTTGAATAAAAATAAGCAATTAAAATAAGCTAGAATGACAGAATACTTAAAAAGCTTTAAAACTTAAGATTTCAAACTAAAAGTGCAAATAAGCTCAAATAAGCTCTAACTTAAAGGAAATAAGCTAAAATGGATTAAAACTAACCTTATAAGCATACTAGCTAACTTAAGCAGATAGGGACTTTTCTAGCTTAAAAATAAGCTAGCAAACAGATCCTTATGGCTTAGTGGCTTATACCAATAAAAAGAATGGCAAAAAAAGCTAGAATAAGCAACAAAGAAAAAGCAGTTTGAAATTCAGATAAGCACTTAAAAAGCTTCATGAAAAAGCTATCTCACACAGGTTCAATACTTAGAAATTTTTCTTAAACTTTTGCAATCTTCACAAATACAAGCTTTTAAGCTTAAAAATAAGCTAACAAATAGAACCTTATGAACTTATAACCCACAAATAGATTAAAATTTGACCTTAAAGAACAAGAATCAACCATCAAAAAGCATTTTGAAATTCACAATAAGCCATAGAAAGCAAATGAAAAAGCTTTTTCTTCTTTTTTCAACACTTAGTTAAACAATTAACAGAATTGGTAAAAAACTACACTAACAAATGCAGGCTATTAGACTTGATTCCAAACTTGTTTTAACACATGCATAAACACTAAAACTTCTGAAAACTACAAGATTCAAAGTCCTAATCAAATAAGCAGATAAAATGAGCTATAAGCTCACAGATTCAAACCACAAATTCTTAAAACCTTAAAAATGAGATTTAATACTTAAAAACTTAAATAAACAGAATTTTTGGACTAACTTAAGTTAAACTAAATTGACTCAAGTGTCAAAATGCATTTTTGACACATTTTCACCCATGAAAACAGTTAAACCAAACACCCCTTTATGTTCTTAAATCCAATTTAAAACTTGATTTAGGCTGATTTAAGCCACAAATTACCAAGACCAGATGTTAAATAAGACTAATAAGCAATATTAAGCAACTAATAAGCTAAAACAGATTGTGCTAGTTTATAAGTTTAAAGTGACAGATTATAAAAAAACTTAAACAAATGATCTCTAAACTAAAAGCAGGCATACATAAGCATCAAATAACATAAACAAACATAAATAAGCAACAATAAGCAAGAGATAAGCAAAATAAGCAGTTGAATAGTAAATAAGCTAAAAATGAAAAAAATGAAGAACTTACAAAACCCTTGCTTAAA
>BQNB010104116.1:0-23888 GCA_026074375.1 Tanacetum coccineum
GACGCTGTCGGGTGTTAATCCCGACGCCGTCTCCAGGGTCTGTAAAAATTTCTTCTTCGTTTTTTAATGAGAAATTTCCTACACGCAATTTTATTAGTTAAATCTAAAGAAAGCACTGCATAAAAATCTAGAATTAGTCATTACAATCATATGACTCGAAACTAACGCGAATTAATCTAAACAATTTATTTTAATTATGCTTGAATTGGTTCTAAAAAATAAGGATATATTCCCGTACACTTATTTTATTGCAAAATACCTTTGATTGCAAATAAGACGAAGTTATAAACAAACAAAGCATGATTACAAAATTGATTCAAACATAATAAAACAAACAATAAAGAATTAAAACACGCGACACTCCTAAGTGTGGGTAAAATAAACATTGGGTTGCCTCCCAAGAAGCGCTTTTCTTTATTTATGAGTCTTGTAGCTAGACTCGAAGTCACAAGTCCTTACGTGACTTCTCCTTTGTTTATCTTCTCCTTTATTTCTGTCAAGCTCCGAATGGCTTTGCACACAGTTTCATCATGTTTGTATTCGGATCCCAAATCTAAGCTTTCAGAGTAGTAGGTTTTTTTGCTGCTGTCATCGTTACTTTCTATGGAAAAAGGAGGTATGTGATCAGTTTTTATGTCCGTAAAATCTATATGTTTAAACATTTCCATCTTATGCGGCATCTTAAACACGATCTTCTCCTTATCTTTCTCAAATGTGATTGTTCCTTCCAAAAATAACTGACCCTAGGTCATGATCAATAACAGTAGTGGTATCCACAAGGACATCCTTAAAAGGATTGATCTTAGCATCTCTAGCAATTTCCCATTCTCTGGGAAAATGGCAATCTAAAAAAGTCTTTCCAGGCGTAGTAAGGGATTTGAGGGCCTACTCCATTCCGAGCTATGGCGTAGGTTGTAAAAAAAAAAAAAAAAATTGGATTCCCCATTTTCCAAGCAGGTCTAATAATGTGCCATCCTCCTTACTTAAATCGACTTCTTTTACACCGAATATTGACCTAGTGATTCCTGCTCCTACTGCTATCTTGGTCGTCCTACAGTCTATAACTGCATTGGCGGTTGCAAGGAATCCTCTTCCTATAAGCAAAGGGGTTTCGGGTCTTTCTTTATGCCGATTACATAGAAATCATAATAGTTTAGTTTTTCCTATGTGGACTTCTACATCTTTAACAATCCCAACGGGGTAGGATTTGGTTTCGTCGGCTAACCCAAAGATATGGTCAGTCTCTTCTAATAACCTGATGTTAAGCTTTTTGAATAGGTATAATGGGATTATGTTCACACATGATCCTAAATCAGCTAAGGTGTCGAAAGGCTTTGAGTCTCCTAATCTACAGGGTAGAGTGAATAGCCCGGGGTCTTCCATTTTGGCTGATACTTCGCCTTGGATGAATGTTGATCCGTTTTTGCCTAGTTCTAAGCTTTCCACGTATTTATCCAATATTGCGTTATAGATTGGAGTGTGAGCTAGGACTTCGAGAACCGGTAGGTTGAGATGCAAACCCTATAACTCATCTTCAAGAGTCGGTTCGGGTTTTTCTGGTTGTTGCGTTTCGCTTCCAATCCCGGGTTGCAACTGGCTTGTCTAGGAAATGTTTGCCTCCTTAGAACAGGGTTTAATAGCATTGATTGAAGTGGAGGGGTGTAATGAGCATTAGAGATCTGCTGTTGGGTAAGGACGAGCAGACAAAACTGAAGTTGTGGTGTTTTTCAGTTTTGTGTTCTTAACCGTGTTGCTAGGGAGTGCTCCTGCCATTACGATCTATATGCCTACAAATATTGTGACAATTTTGTTGTCAACTCGCATTGTGTTGTTTGAAATCGGCTTCAAACTTGGACAATCTAGCATCTTGAGATGCCATGAAGTGGGATGGGTGGTGGGGGGGGGGGGGTGGGGGGGGGGGGGGGGGGGGAAAACCCAATCTTTCAGATTTTGATTGATTGTTAAAGCTTCAAGGATTGTTGCTGAATGGACGGTTCAAGATCGAACCATCGGGTTGGAACCGGTTAGGTGGGTTTGAAAAATTATTTTGGGAATTTTTGGGTTGTCTCCACCTGAGGTTTGGGTGACTTTTCCATGACGGATTGTAGGTGTAACAAAGATTGTTTTGCTCGGGCTTAAAAGTGTACCACTTACCTCCCGCTTCATCGGTACGCGAGGATGCATATTCAACAAAGTCTTGTTCGGGATCTTTTATGCAATACTGAGTGTCGTGGGGACCACTGCGGATCTCACATGAGGTAGTGATTTTGTTCACTTAAGTAGGTTGCATCAGAGCAAGATAAGCTTCCATCAATCATTGAACTTGATTCTCGAGCTCGATGAGGCGATGGTCGGATGTACTCGGGACATCTTGAGACAAAGAGATTTCCTTGATCGGCTTAGCAAATCCCTTGGGTCGTTCTAACTTGCGTTGTCATAGAGGGTGAGATCCTCTAATAATGCCCAGGATTCTTTGGCGTTTCTGTCATGAAGCTTGCCACCAGCCTTGATGTTTCGGTTATTCTTTGTACCAGGCTTAAAGCAAAAGGTACTTTCCTTTACAAGAGGTGGACAGGGGAAGATTGTGCGAACGTGTTTGACATAAAGTGACTTTGGTGAGACAATTTTTTATGTGTGGTATGGTACCTCTTTCGTAAGAGTTTCTGAGAATTTATGATCATTAAGGGGTTACAAATCCTCAGTGTCAGGATACCTTGTGATCTTCTTGATTTTCTTGGTTCTATTTTGTTTAATTCTTATCTCGTCCCTTAATTTCCTTACAACCTCCAAAGAGAGTTGCATGAAATCTCTTGTAATAACGCACATATACTCTTCGAGTTGCCTAACTTTTTCTTCTTGATCGAGTATGAAATTTATCACAAGATCCTCGAATTCCTCTTGTCGAGATGGAGAAGCGAGTGCGTGGAGCGTTATACACTGTGTTGCTTGTCATTCTAAATACGTTATCGCTTCTTCTTATTAGCGAGATTGCTTCCTTCATGAGTGTGTCAACTTTACATTTCATGACCCCTAGTAACAGTTCAATGTTGGGGTTTTTCATGTCTATACCACCCCTTCTACCCGGGAGACGAGGTCGATCACCCTCCACACATACCCACATATTCAGGCTAACTCCTCGATAGTGTGCCCACGCTTTTTTTTCCCATGTTTTCCCACATCATTTTCCTTAGCCGGCCTTCAACGGCGTAGTCCACGGTCCGTTTTAGGGTGTTGTAACATTTCTACATTTCAGGAAATCCAATTATATTTCCTCTACTTCAATTACTATCATAATTCATTTTTTTAGCTTATTTCGCGTAGCTATTCATTTAAACCGCGGTAGTTAAATCGCGTAGACAAGAAAATTCAATGTTTAGCTAGAAACGTCAACTAAACTCATTAGGACCTTACATGATCCCCTCATATTTGTTATTTAATTTATTTCACGACAAGAAAAAGTTACATGATCACGTCCATTTAATTTTATCAAGGTAAAAACCCATTCAAAACAAACTACACCGAAATTATAACTTCTATAAATTAGGAAACTAGATAAAAACAAAAATTAAAAAACCCAGTGCTCCCTACAAAAGTAGCATAAGTTTCGACACTCCTTTTCTCCTATAACCACATTGTTTGGGAAATAGACATCTAAAAGACTTAATACTAGTAGAATAACAGTTAAGTCTGTAAGTATTAGTATTTCTGCAAGAGTACTAAGTTAATACTGGCAGTACTAAGTTAAGTCTGGCAGTACTAAAGTTAGTACTGGTAGAGTAGTAGTACTATAGTTAGTACTGGTCATATTTAGTTAAGTCTGTTTTAGTTAAGTCTGTTTATGTAACAGAATAGTAATAGTTATCTTAAAGATATCTTAGGAGATATCTTAGGAAATGATATGCATTATCCTTTCACACGTTTGTAAAGCCCATTAGGGTTTTCCTTGGTGTATAAAAGAAACCCTAAGGCACAATGTTATGTATGAGATTGAAATAGTATTCTAATAGAAATCAATAGCAATATACGAAGTTAGTTTACAATTGTTCTTCTTAGTACTTGTGTTAAGATTCCCATTAACACAAAAGTATTCATATCATTGTCCTCTCACATAGTTGATTTGGATTTATTCAAGTTAGCTATTGTCTTATAAAGGCTAATCAGATCTTTGTTGTTTTTTTTATTATATATATTATTATATATTTTATTATATATAGTTTAATTATCAACGAATCAAGAACCACAAACAACAAACTACACTCTCCTACAAAATGTCACAACCTGCCAATGATGATTTCTCACAACATCTCAGTGATGGTGAAGAATCAAACCATGAAGATGCATCAGACACTGGTACTGCACCTAAACAACAACAACAAGTGATTCCTCAAACAACTGCTATCTCAAATATCAAACTCCCAATTCTGAAGAAGGAGGAGTATGATATATGGGCTATGGAGATGGAGCATTACCTTGAGTACATTGACAATGAGGTATGGAAGGTAATTCAGAATGGTAACTCCAAGAAGAGAATTTCAATTGGAAAGGATGGTGTTGTTCGAGTACTTTCACCAGTTACTGCTGCAGAGATTCAAGCTGTTGAAAAGGAGAGGAAGGCTAAGAATATTTTGCTGATGGCCATTCCTAAAGAACATATGAGAAGATTTCATGGAATGGATGATGCAAAAGAGATCTGGGAAGCCATCAGAACTAGGTTTGGTGGTAATGCAAATTCAAAGAAAATGCAGAAGGCTGTTTTCAAACAACAGTTTGAAGCATTTAAAATATCCAATTCTGAAGGACTAGAAAAGGGATATGACAGGTTTCAACAGTTACTTTCTCAATTGGAAGCTCATGGTGCTGAAGTATCAACAGAAGATGCAAATCATAAGTTTCTTAGATCTTTGCCTTCAGCATGGTCCAATCTGGCAATGACAATGAGAACTAATCCAGAGATTGACAATTTATCTATTGATGATTTGTACAATAACCTTAGAGTGTTTGAGCAAGAAATTCAAGGTGCTCCAAAAACATCTTCAAGTGCTCAAAATGTTGCTTTTGTTTCACAAAGCAAAAGTAGCACTAATAAGGTTAAGTCTGGTTTTTCTGGTGCATACAGTTCTTGCACTCCTTCTACTTCTTCAACCAATATTCCTGAAAAAGAAGTTCTTGCTGGTTTTGCTGATGAAGTAATCTATTCCCTCTTTGCCAAACAAACAGAGGATTTGGACTTACTTCATGAAGATTTGGAACAGATTGATGATGTAGATATTGAAGAGATGGACATCAATTGGCAAATAGCAATGATTGCTATTCGAATGAAGAAGTTCTATAAGAAAACAGGAAGGAGAGTTCGCGTGGATGGAAAAACGCCTGTTGGCTTTGACAAAAAGAAGCTTGAGTGCTTCAATTGTCACAACACTGGTCACTTTGCTAGGGAATGTACAGCAAAGGGGATACATGATGGAAAGAAGAAGAGAGACTCTCTCTATCAACATCAAGAAGCTGGGAAGCAAAAGAAGAATCAGATAGGTTTGCTGACTGATGACGTATAGTCCAACCTCGGGTCATGCACCCGACCCACGAATAGTACTTATACCCAGGCCCATGATGAATGGGCCATAGCGACATCAATACGGGCGTCCAAGGCCCAAATGGTACTACCTATGGGGAAGCCCATGACATATGGGCTATCACGACGAGGATTTAGGCCCATGAGGCCCAACTAGCGCACACGTGCACAGGTATCTAGAACACCCGTTATAAACGAGTCATAATCATGAGGTGGGCCCACTAGTTACTAAATAACGGTGAGACCTCTCGGATACTAACCTAATTAATGGGACAAAGCCCATTAGGGTTTTGGCTGAGTTTTATAATAGTGACACCTAGGCTCTCATCTATGGTACGCACTCATAACCCTAACTTTATTCTAAAACCTAAACCGATTTACTTTCTCTATCGCTGGAGGGATAATCTAGGATACATATCTACCAGGTAAGCCTAACGGTGCTTTGCTTTCTTAGTGCGCAGGTCTCATAACATTCAAGACTTAATTGAGACAGGAACCGGGGCCCTATTAGATCCGTATTATACACTAATTCGGAACGCCTATTCAAGATCAGTCCAACTTTATGTATCAAAAGATCCCATAATGTAAAATGTATAATATTTCTTTATTAATTTTATTGTAGTAATTTTAAATTGAAATGAGTTCTTTCAAAGCTTTTAGGTAGCGAAAAACTTTCAGGTATATACGATACACAAATCTTTTTAGCAATTAAATTGCAAACTATATGAGGGACCCCTTAAGCTATAGTCTAGCTCAACACCTAGTTCTCTATTAGAACCGATAGGTTTGATACCAATCTGTCACACCCAGCGCAAGATGGAAACGCGAGGCGTAGACGCAAGAATGGATATCATCAAAAAAAACACATGTGTCTTATATTGAGAATAATAAAATGAAAACTAAAGTAATGACAAAGACAAAAGTGTCATATCATTACCTCAAAAACTAATGGTTTCTTTATTGGTGAGAAGAGGGTCTCGTCAATCAATGACATGCAAAAGAAATAATCCAAACAATTATGCAAACATATTTATTCAAACAGAAAGCCATACATAACTCCAAGCATCTTCGATTTCTTCTAGACATTCCGCTCTCTATCTTAGGCACCATTAAGATCACCCTGTAAATGAATGCTTATAAATGATCAAAACATATAGTTGTGCGTGATTTCCATTGGTTTGAGACTCCCATTATAAATCTTTCCAAAAACCAATTACTGCGTTTATAAAACAAATATAGGACAATTATGCAAACATATGAATTATGCCAACATGCAATACATATATAGGTAGGACGTATCCCCCCGATCCATTTCAACAACTGGGTAGGAACGTTACCCCTGATCCCATATCAACAACTGAGTAGGAACGTTACCCTAGTCCCATATATCACTAGCATCCTAAAAGTCTACCTGCTGGAGCTTATACTTAGGGAATGGGCCCAACAAACATCGGGTAGGCGTACTCCCCTACGATCCAATTATCTATTAGTCGAGTAGGCGTACTACACGATCCCTATTCAATACAAACTTGACATGTTAATATCAGAACATGCATGTATAAACCACATTAAAATGCAACAATAAGTCCTATAGCAATCATCATAATGTCCACATGGAAAGCCAAAACACATAATCACAGCCAATTCAAACAATCTAGCTATCATTTTCATACCCCATGTAAAAAACATTTAAAAGTGGGACTATGAAACTCACCTTTGCCTAGCCCTCAAAAGCTTCCAACAAAACTTCACAAATAGTTAACACAATCTATACAACATAAAAGAATTCGTTGTTACACGCTTATTTAAGCCAAAGTTAAGGTAAATGTGACATTCATATGTTGGAAGTCATAAAGATGATTTTATTAACCCATGGGTCACCTGACTCCATACACTACTTAAAATCCCTTTTTACTACATCAAGTTTACTAGTCTAGTCAATATTAGTGCAAAACTGCAGAATTTTCAATGTCGATTATCGCACTCAAAACTTTAAACTTAAATGTTTTCATGAATTCAAACAAAAATTAACACATGTTCATTATTGAATATAATAACTACCTTGGGACTCCCAAGAGTCAGATCACAGAACAAGTAACTACCCAACGAATATCCAAACTCCAAATCTAAATCCCAATTCGGGTCTGATGTGCACTAAAAAAACGTTTAGGACTTATAAATTCATACTTTGACTTCTGTGAATTAATTAATTTCCTGTTGTGGAATCTTTAATTGACAAATAAGGGGATCTTACATACTTTAGACAGGGCTAGTACTAATTCAAATTTTAACTAGGGTTTTACATTCACCCAATCATGACCTAAATTGACCTAAAAAACTTCGTGCCTTTGAACAATGAATCCTTGTTCTGAATTGTTTTAACATACCTTTCACTCCACTTTTATTCATTGAAACATATGGGGTTTGAAAAGTAAGGACTCTCTGTAGATAATTTTAGGCTTTTGAAAAAACACTCCTTTAATAAGGGTATCTCAGGTTTGATAAGTTATTACCTTCGCAAAGTTACCTTCAAAACGGCACAACATTTTAACTCCGAATTTACTAAACCCTAAAACCCTAATTACAACTTGGTTAACATAAAATTCATTAACCAGATAAAAACGATTTAAAGATGAAACACCCTAAATTTACAAATCATACATGACACTAATCCATCAGATTAATTATTACATGGTTGTAATTATTCTTTAATATAACAAGAAATTGATAAATTATTAACTAGAATTGAAAAGATTAGAAAATCTACCTTAGCAAAGAAAAACTAGATTTTTTTTTCTTTCATTCTTCATTGGTAATCAGGCCAAAAAATAATGAGGGAAGGCGTTTGGGTTTTAGTTGGTATTTATAGGCCTCAAGGAAATCCCATAGATTAACTCTTAATTACAATTTGATTTTCAATTCAAACTCATTTTCTTTTTTTTCACTTTTATAATTTTGGATTTTACTATTATGACTAAAAAATATTATTTTTTTTTTCTTTTCTTTAATTAATTAAATTAATTATATTTATACTTACGTTTTATAAAAACTTAAGATAATTTGCTTAACCCATTTTGCTTGAATAACTACTTCTATAAAAGTAACTTTTCATTTCCAATTTCACTTTCTTAATATTTAGAAAAGTCATCCAAATCTCTCTTATTTTAAACGCAAACTATTGCTTTCACAAATGGACACACTTTAATTTTAATCCATCATCTAGAGATACACTATTAACCAGACCTATTCTACTCAAAAATACCCAATCAATTCCATTATGACTTTGGTGATTAAATGATTAATTTTCTCCATCAAACAACTCATTTCTCTTGCTAATCCTCTAGAACCTTAAATCTTATCTTAATTACTAACAAAAAAATACGTATACGTAATAATCGTACATATTTTACTCATAACCGTTAAAATCCCATTTTCATTTCCTTGTCATCAAAGTGAACGAAAATGATTCCTTCCACACAATCTCAACATCTAATCACAATCCCAATGAGACAGATCACGCTCAATGGATTGATTAATCCAATCCGAATATCCCCTCAAACACATATAAGCTCGCATAAACACATAAAATCACATAAACCATACATTGCAACAGGCACACAAGTCAATACTACGGTTTGACCAACCTGCTCAAGTCATGGTTGTCACACTACGTATCGTATTTTGGGGGTGTTACAGAGTGGTACCAGAGCACGAGTTGTAACGAACTAAGTGGTTTTACAAAACTTGAACTACAACTATTTTTGGAAAATTTCACGAGTATTCAACGCTTGTCCAATATCCGCGCGCGTATTGTTCTCGATCGAATTAGAAGCATTATTTGATGTTTTGATTGAATATCTATATGCGTGACAAGTGGGAACTATTGGAATAAATAGTAAATGAACTATTATATATACTACAATCGTTCTATATTGGAATGCTGGTTTTTATCTATATCTATATATTTTATAATATATATATAATTTATAATATATAATATTATATATATATATATATATATTTATATATTAACCTCGGTATTCGCCTCACACGCGATAAGTTTAATTTCTTTATGTGCATTTATGCATTATCATGTAACCATCTAATATGTGATGAGTTATATATTTACTATATGATATAAAAAGTAGGTTATGATGGTTTCTAATATTAGTATTTCTTTTTCTTTTTGTAGTATCATGGGCGAACCTTTGTCATCGGACCGTGTGTTCAACTTTCCTGTGGATGAGTCGGAGCCGCATCTAGCTTATGATTTCTTGCGCAGGGTGGACGCTACAGGGTATGGTTTGTAACTCAGAACATAAACAATACGGTGGATTAATGGCAGAGTGCCTTACTTAAAAGGAGCTTGAGTTGCGGCGGATGGTTGCCGATGGTTGAGCACGTATAGATGACGAGATTGTTGAGCCGATAGTTGAGGCGGAGGAGCACGTGATTGCTTCAGTGATAAATATGGATGATGATATAGCTATGTTATTTGTTCATGATGATTTTGGGGATGATGACTCTGAGGGATTCGATGAGGAGGAGGTCTGGGAGGTAGATGAGGAGTGGCTGATGGATCCCATCACACCACCTCTGATGCCAGTGGTGCCCCCACTGAGCATTTACGAGGTAGGAGGTAATCCATGCTTGGCTGCTGTGGGACAGTCTTTCCCGCCCTCTCAGCACCTGAAACTTCCTGTTAATCATTATATAAATTTCCCCCCCCCCCCCCCCCCCCCCCCCCCCCCCACCCCACACCCCCACACCCCAAAACCACCCACACACCCCCCCCCCCCACCCACCCCCAACATCTATATCTATCGATGATCGAGGAATTGATTACCACCTTTATGTAACTGGAGTACGGACAACAGACTATCTTGGTAAGAAGGTGATCAGAGTGTGTCGTGATTTTGTGTTGACAAGCCTGAGGTGGCAGCTGGCATTACTATACGGGTGAGATTGCCCAGGGTTTCTGCTAAGAGGGAAAGTGCAGGTTTATGGTGTTCCCTAACTATGAGATAGTTCAGCCCGTGGACAGTACCTAGAGAATATTATGCTCAGGTAGAGAGGGTCAGCAGGCTGGCGAACCAGAGAGATATGTTGGATTGTCGGATTGAAGCCAGGCATTTGTTGCTTGGCTTTTTAGCTGGGCAGCTATGCAGCAGAGTAGTCTCGCAGATTCAGCAGTCTGCAGACTTTCAGTTTCTAAAATGAGCAGCCGTGAGTGCAACCGTTGAATGCTGTGCATTCTTAGGATGGCAACGGACGTCTCGCTTGATCTGGGAAAGGGGACCACCAGGACATCAGTTGGTCCCTTATTGGTAGTTTTATTTTATTTTGATTTTTGGATTAGATTATGACCATTTGTATAGTCACTAAACTGCTAGTGCCAGTTAGTGAGGTCATGCTGCCGAATGTATTTTGTTTTTGTAAACACCGTAGCCATTCAGATATGTTAGGATTTGTTGGGAATTATATTTGAGTTGATAAGACAAAACAAGAATGATGATTGAAACTAATTGGGACTAAAGTGTCATTCAAGACATTCTATAAGAAGGTGGAGATTTATTGAAGATTTAGTCAAAGGATATAATTTATCAAATTATAAAAAATACAATGATCTCTATGAAGAAAGAAGATAACAGAAGATCAGGTTAAATGTTTAAAAGATTTATGTTTATCTCTTTGTAAAACCTATTATCTCTAGTATATAAAGAGATACAAGATATAGGTTTTAGGCATCCAGAAAAGTGTGTCAAGATGTAAACACTAGGAAAAGTGTGTGTATATTCTAGGCGTCAAGTCCTCTAAGTGAACGCCTAGGGTTTAGTTGGTTTAGCCTCAAGGTAATCAAGGTCTTCCTTGATCCCTGTTACATTTCATTGATGTAACTGTATTATCTTGATCAAATAATATTAGGGTATGTGAAGTTGTTGGTAAATCCTTATTATGATAATATTGATTCTATTGTTTGAAATACTGTATTATTCGCATTTGTTATCATTATCCTAGATTAGGTCACTTAACAACTAGAGCTACAACGATCTTTAGAATTCCATGGTATCAGTGTACTCGCTGGCTCATGACTAGGATCTTAACAAGGTGTTATTATTGTCGAATCTTTGAAGAAAAATGAGTACGAATTTCTGTTTTGAATGACTTGTCCAAGTTTTCGTTGAATAGGGTTTTTACCTAACACTAAATTCGGTAAATCAAGACTATTGACTTTCTGTTATTAAATGTTAAGACAATTCTGTCATGAAGATTTTTAGATTTTGATGCAAGGGTTTTAGACGATTGTTAGGGTGTTTGGCTTTCAAAACAATCCCTTATATCTTCAATAAACGTTTTAGGGTTTCAAACTTCTTTGGGTTTCGATGTTTGAAACACTATCATTAGGGTTTTACTGGGATTGTTGGATCTGAGTCTTCATGTCTATCTATTGGTGCGTTCTATCTTGTATTCTTGAAGTCGTCGTGATTATGATGATGATTTGTTCACTCGTTCATATATCATCATGATTATATCATTGTGATAATGAAAACTTAAGGGATTAACATAGCAACTGGTAGCGTGCTTTCATATGGTATCTATGTATTGTTGTTTATGCTGCACGTGTTTGGATGTTGCTGTTATTAACAATAGGAAAGGAGTACGATAGATTATGGAAGGATAGCGTACATGTTTGTATAATGTATTAGAAGTTTAGGATATGATACATTTATTTGGGGATGGTATCTGCTATGATATGAAAATCCCTAACTTTTAGGGATTGAAGTTAGTTCCCATAATGAATTCGAGTGTTAATACCGCTTGGCTCATGGATTACTACTACTTGTTGTGTTTTAATACTGCCAAAGTGAGTTACAACTGCTTGGGAATATTTACATGTTTGTATAGTTAGAGTTTACTCGAAGGTTATACATAAAAGAGTTAGTACTGTTTGAGGTTTTTAGTACTGTTCGAACAAAAATATACTTGTACTGCCTTTGTTCTTCGAGAAGTTTTTAATACTGCTAGTGGCGTCCGAGAAATAAGGTTTGTACTACTAGTATTGGTCCGATTTAAAATTTCGTGGTGTATATAACACCCAAAGCATGTATTTTTCGGGGTTTTTAAGACAATGAGTTATTTGTTTTTGGACAACATTACAGAGCGAGAATTGTGGTTTTTGGAATACTTGGTTCTCAATGGTTCTATGCTCGTTTATTTGTTCAAGTGGTTATGAAGAAGATTGATATCACTTAATTGGAGTTGAAGTGGAGTTTAAAGGTTTATGTTCTTATCTATATATCAATATGGCTTACTATCGTTAAGATAACTTGTTCGTGCTTAAAAATGATGTGACGAAGACTTGACATATCTAGCAAAGGTGTGTGATTTTTATTTGGTGCTCAATGCTCACATTTGCATTTATCACTTTGGTTTTGTGTCTAATAGAAGCATGAGGATAAAATGTCAAGAGATTTGCGGTTCTCCTCAATAAATTAATGGTTTGGGATTATACGTTCGGAAGCAAATAGATAGTTGCAGAAGATATAAGACACAAGTTTGGGTTATTCTACTTCAGCATCAAGTTCGTTATACTTAGTTTTCTTCATCAGTAATCATTACATAGAGCTTACAGAATTAAAGATTCAAGAAATGGTTAACATATGGGTTTCAGGGGAAGCTTAATGTTAAAATGTTTAACCATCTATTAGTGCTAACATCAAGGTGAAGGTTTTTTACTACTGCTAGCCTTTGTTACTACTGCTAGTGTAAGTTTCTACTACTCAAGTTCATTTTTCTTAAGTGCCATATTGGAGGGGCCAATTTGGGTCTTTGGAATTACTTTTTTCTGGATTGGAAATGTGTAATATTGGTTGTTGTTGTGAGATCATAGTTGTATATTATTTAGTCCTCCTATTTGATATTGAAAAAAGGGAAGAAGAATTGATGATTTGAACTGGGGGTAGATCCTTGGTAGCTTAAGGGGAAGTTTTCCATTTGTATATTAACTTTGGGGAAGTTCGTGCTTATTTGGTTTTGTCATTATCTAACTAGGGGAAGTTCTGTTGGGAATTATATTTAAGTTATAAGCTCCATAAATTTACGTGAACTTGGTGAACTAAAGGGAGCTAAAATGTGTATTCAAAGAGAATTCTACATGCTGGTGGAAGAACTTATGATGATTTAGTCAAAGATATCAAATTATAAAGATATCAAAAGATCTCTTTATGAAGAAAGAAGATAATAGAAGATCAAGTTAAATGTTAAAAAAATTTATGTTTATCTCTTTGTAAAACCTATTATCTCTAGTATATAAAGAGATACAGGATATAGGTTTTAGGCATCTAGAAAAGTGTGTCAAGATGTAAACACTAGGAAAAGTGTGTGTGTTCTAGGCGTCAAGTCCTCTAAGTAGACGCCTAGGGTTTAGTTGGTTTAGCCTCAAGGTAATCAAGGTTTTCCTTGATCCCTGTTACAGTTCATTGATGTAATCGTATTATCTTGATCAAATAATATTAGGGCTGTGGTAAATGTTTGGTAAAACCTTGTTATGATAATATTGATTCTATGTTTGTGTCTCTTGATTTTTTGTGCAGTTGACTATCCTCTCTTCTCGACCCAGCTACATCTTCTGCATTCTGCTAAACCATTTTTGGAATATCCCTTCCTAAACCTTATGCTTTACCTCTTTAATCCACTCCTTCTAAATTAAATACTCATCCTCACCATTCTTCTTATCATCTTCATCTCCTTTATATCTTTCTTCCATGGCTTCTAATCAAGCCTCCTCCTCTAACCCTTCCAAGAAAATCAAACTAACCATCATTCCACCTAGACACCTCTTTGTCAACCTTTCTAGTGATAAAGATGCCACTACCACACCTTCTCCTATAACAACATCCTCCTCTCTATCTCCACTAAATGCACCATCAAAAACTCTATCAACCAAAGATACATCATCTACCTTTGGCACTACTTCTTCCTTATATGAATCAAAACCTCAATCTTCACCTTATACTTCTAATGACACACCCTCTCCTTGACCATCCAATACTTTCTTGATAATATCATGGATGCACCTCCAAGACCTTCAAACCAAATTCCACTCTAAAGTCATCCTTATTTAGATATCACTCTCTCCTTGTCACCAATCACTCCTCTTGATCACATTCTTGATACCCTATCAACACCTTCACCACAACCACCACCTCAACCACCTCTCATACGTCATCCTATTTACTTCAACTATCATGACTATCATGGATTGTCACACCCCCAAAACGGGGCCTAGACGGAAACACATGTCCGGGGGCGTGACGTCATAATATACATCACACAAGATACAAAGAACGACCTCTAAGGGTACGTTTGAAAATCCAACATCGTTGCATTAATTTAAAATAGTTAAGGTTTTACATAAGTTCAAAGAAAATATGCGAAAGCGAATAAAAGGTTTTAGAGTTTGACAACGATGTTAACATAGAGATTAATAAGTCTTGAAAATCGGCCCAAGGCATGGCAACACCATAAAGCAAGCAAAGACATCCATAGCTAAGCACCTGAGAAAAACATGCTAAAACGTCAACATAAAGTTGGTGAATTCATAGGTTTGAATTTAGTATTAAAAGTTGGACCACAAGTTCACAGTACGCACGTGACAGTTATAACAGATACAACTTCACATAAAAAGAAATTTACGTTTGCGCTAAGCTCATGACACCGAAGCTCAATTTAAAAGGAAGCATTTTATATGCCAAATAGAATTACTCGCCCTAAAGGTATCTGACCAAGATCACCTATTAACAATCCGACATGGTATATATCCGTTTGTTTAAGACCTCTGAATCTAGTAAGCGCTACTTACCCGGATAGGGATAATTACTCCCAATAGATCTATTAACAACATTCGCGCTTACTTAACTAGTACAGTCGGTTAAGCAATTGATGGTTCGTGATAATTCAGGCATTAGTGGTCTATTCGCTACTTAGGCAACACGTAATCAGGAAAAAGGAAACGTAAAGTAACTGTGTCCATAGTTTAAAAACAAGCAATGTTTCTCACCCCAAAATAGTAAAGTAAAAGTAGTAAAACACATGGGTCCTCATGAATCACCTTAGCAAAAATAAGCAAATGATAATCACGCAAGTAAAAGATGATATAGAAATCTAGCCGCGACCTAGAATAATCGACGCGTCTCACTCAGAAACACAGAAAGAAAATATGCCAAGAATTTCATAATATGTTCATCACCAAAATTACATCCATGTGTGTTTGCTTTAGTTCGATTATCAAATCATGACAAAATAAAATCATATAGTTTTTCGTTAAGTTTCGGCGTTTTAACTCCAAATAAATTTATATTTTGAAAAGTTTTCTATTTTGGGAAAGTTTTTAGTTTCAAAACGTTAATACCGTCCTCTATATTTATTAAGTTTCTATATTCTCAAAACGCGCTAGCTAGCCTTAATCGCTTAACTTCTATGTCCGTTTCGCTAAATTTTTACCAAAACTTCTATTTTTAGGAACTTTTTCGTTGTTTTTTTTTTTCCTAAAATATGTTAATGACGTCTTTAAATGATACTAATCAATATGTATGTGTTACTATATGTTTCACTAGTGTTTAGAAAGTCCAAAAATGTCTGAAAGTGTCCGAAAACTCATCACTTGGTTTTGCCGAAAAATGTTTCAAGTTCTATATGACTATAACTTGGCCGTTTTAAGTCCGATTTTAATGTGCGATACATGAAAAACTATCTATTCAAAACGAGCTCTTCAAAAACTACTTTTACGCCTAATGAAAACATTTTCGCTAATTGAAAATATTTGTAGTCGGCCAAAAAACCTCAACAAAGTTCGGACAGCAAGCACTTTTTAGCAAAACGCAACAAATTCCACCCAAACTTCACACTGTGCTATCTAGCCTAAACTCCATGCTCACAACTTAATCCACACAAAACACACCTAAATCTAACCTAATCCCTTCATTTCTATTGTTGCAACTCTCTTTATTCAAACTTATCTCACTAAGAACTAATATTTAACTAGTGAAAACAAGCTAATCATCATTATTAAAATCTTGGTTTATAATCTTTCAAAAATGAAAACACAACATATGGATGTACGAATCTTTGAACATATAAGAAGAACATAAGTAAACCACAAAGAAAGATTCATGATACTTACACTAATGAAGAACAAGAAACAATAAAACAATATCTATACCTAAAATTACTAGATCTGAAAAAAATCCTAAATAATAACCAAACCCTAATTTGTAAATCTTGAAGAAAACCTTAATAAAGAACCAATACTTGCAAACACCTTAGGTAACCTTATAAATGAACTTGGAATGATTGAATCTTGATAGAAATCAAAGATATGGAAACCCTAAAAGGGTGTTGTTGGCCGTGGGTTAGAGAGCAAAAGGAAGGGAAGAGAAAATTTTGTTGAGGCTATGTAAAAGAATGTAACCTTAAAGTGTGAAATGCTTAGTATTTATAGGGAAAAATTAGTTTTGAGGAGTGTATAAGAGTGCACATGTGACCCTTCACACGCCCAAAAGTATGTGTGTAGGCTTGTTCGGCCGAAACCAACCACAAGGACCATGGTTCGTATTTTTTTGAGTCTTGGTTTATTATACTTGGTCTACATTTTGAATTTTGGTCAAATGTACAAGTCAAAGTGTGTAAGCATGCATTTGTCTTGACTTGGATGGATAAGTGTGCATAAAATGGACTCCCTCATGTGTCATTTTCATACACATGCATGAGACTGTTCAAGAAAAGATGCCTTTGATTTAATTTCAAGGCTTATGTTTGCATTTGGTTTGAGTTTAGGCGTTCAATGTATATCAAAAGAAGAAGGTGAACAAAATTTTTGACTTTAGAATACGAGATGGACGATAACTAAAGTTTACACGAAAAGGATTGGGTTATCCAGTGGTTCCGTTTAGTGTCAAAAAACGCGGAAAAACGCAATTTAAACGTTAAGACGAAAAAATAAATACCAGGAGTGATCGTAAACTACGAAACACTTAGAAAATATAAAATATCTCCTATAATATCTAAACTTATCAAAATCCAAAGTCAGAAACTTGTTCCGAGTCGTTTTCAGATTGTAAGCGGTAAAATTCCACGGTATAACTTTCTGGAATTAAACGTAACGTATAAATAAAAAATAATGATCGAAAAAGTTTAAATTATTGACCAGAAATTCTCAGGGTGTGACACAACCTAACTGGGATCATCCATATCTGCATACAAAACAAACCAAAACCCAACTATCCACAATCTAATCAATAGAACCTCATAACTATAAGAAAATCAATCTTTTTATGCACTTCCGCAATCGACTTGCTTATCTCCAACATCTTAAGCACTTCGGTTTGGAGCAACTGCTTAAAAAACTCGGCACATTGCAATGCTAACGGACCACCAAACACATTAAGCTCGGCTATCAACAGTCTGTGTTCGTTGACCCTACTGTACAAGACCTCCCAAAGATGACTTAATCCAGCTGCAAAATGGAGATCTTCGTTTATCTTCCTTTCAATATAGACTGACATTGCATCACTTAAATTGTTGGAGTTTTACGCCGCTGCTAGTTCTTGTAGACGTGGGAAGGCCATTTGTTTTTTGGTGGTGTTGGTTATGTTTGGTTGTTTAATGTTTGAAAATTATTTGGGTAAACTTCACTTAAATAGAAAAAACCAACTCATGTTAGTGGTTCGATATCACACACACACACACATACACATATGTATATATTCTATAATATATATTATCTATATATATTATTATATATAATATATATAATTTATTATATATATATATGATATTTATTATATACTTTGACTGCTATTGACTGGCATTCACAGTTATATGTCTACGTTCATTAATTACACTATTATTTACACGCTTAGTCCTGAAGATATTATTCCTTTTGGAAGACCGTGGAAGGAGTTATTGATTTAGATAAAAAACCTTTTTGGGTACAACGTTGTAACAACTATTTTTATGATCAATAGTCCTCGTGTGATATTACCCTTAACGTCGGGGTACTTTTAGTCCAACCGCTGACATACGAAACATCAGGGACCAAATTTGCTATAATTAAAAAATTGTTATATTAATCAACCAAAAGTCATTTGGCAAAAAAAAAAAAAGTTCAATTCTTTTGCGAACGTAAATGTCAACGGTAAAATTTCGCCTGTATGTCAATGGTCCCCAAGTTGTTAAGAGGCACAATAAGCATCTAACCACACAAAGGTTATGGAACCAAATAAATAATAAACAACATCATCACTATTATGAGAACCAAAACACATTTAGCATTATAAACATAATGAACCAACTGACTCTATTTGACCTCGACCCAAGCAACATCTAAAACAAACCTTATTCAACTCTATATAAAAACTTAACCACACATGGATCATACAATCCCTAAATCCATATTTTTTTTATAACATGAAACAAATCAAGCTTTTTATACAAGTCATATAAGTGCTCAGCTGATCATTCTTACTCAGCTTAAACAATTTGACATTATCCATTTCTTGAACTTGTGTAGAAACTGACAGCAATTGTTGTACATCACTGATGAGGCTATCCAAGTTCACTTATAAAAGCTTCCTTTTCATTTGTGCGGTCTTTAAAATTGCACCATAAGTTGTGTAGATCGGCTTGCCAAAGTTCAAATAATCGAATATTTCCACCCCCCACTTTCAAAGTATAGCATCATTCTATCAAATAAAGACCTAAAATTAGCAGCCACGATGAGTCCTTCTAGACATGGAAAATAAGCCATTTTTTTGAAGTGAATGTTGAGTGTGTGATTAGCTTCAATAGGTTTTTGGGTATGCAAATAACTGGAGGGTTTGACCCCTTAAATAGCAAGAAAACAGAGGTACATACGCTGTAACAAGACTACCGATAAATACATTCCCAGTGTACGTTGTGTTAAATCGGAATTAAAGCAAAACATGGCAATCGCCCTACCCAATGGGAAACGACCTGTGTTTAATTACCCAAATATCAAGGGTAAATTACACTGTTGGTCCCGAAACTCCACCCTGTTTGCCCGTTTTGTCCCTAGATAACGAGGACTCTCATACGGGGTCCCTATTTGACACTGTAGTTACCCGTTTGGTCCCTGGCACTCCGTTTTGGGTAACGACGGTTATCTCCGTCGTTATCCTTGCCACGTCGTGTTTCTATTGAAAGGCAAAATCATTTTTTCACTATTATTCTTGGTTGCACGTTTGGTCCCTTACCCTTATTTTACTATAGTAAAGTTTATTGTTCTAATTTTTTGTCGTTTTGCGTTCGTCTATTTTTTTCCTTCCCGTTTCCTTTTCGCAAAAACACCCAACTAGTGAGTGATATACCCCATTGTGGATTTTAGTATTTACAAAATTAAACAGTGTGATTGACATGTATAAGTAAAATTTAACATTACATATTACTACAAAAATCAAAAGATTACAATTTTAAGTAGGCATTCGACAGACCCGAAATACCCAATGGCCTAATTTTAACATCAAATTCTAACAACCATTTTACAAAGACCGATAATCACACACTTGCAAGAGACGGAATAAACTCATAAAGGTTAGGATCAACTTCAAAAGGTGGAATGAACAGAACCGCATCATCATCATCATCCATTTGATTAGATCCAATATCAAAGATCTCAGTGTTAGTTTTTGATATTAGGTTGTATTTTACAACCTTTCCGGATAAGTTTATCACCACAAAAGCATCGTCTTCCCCTTTCTTCTCAAAACAAAACACTCAAACACCTGTTCCGAATCAAAACCATCCTTCAGGAATGTGGATTCATAATTGCACAATATTAAACAAGGTACCTAATCTGACCACATGATGAAAGGTGTCATTTTATACACTTTTTCGGGGTCGTTTTAAACCCATCTTTAAATCATGCATTTATGCCCAAAAATAGGTACTTAATCGTTCCTTTTTAGGTATTTCTCATTTGGAAGGCATTTGAAAGAATTACACGTGACTTTGGCTCATTTGGAGAAGAAACAGACAAGACTACGGACCTACACAAACATTGATCAAGAATTTCTCTACAATGGCTGGAGACGGCGTCACAGATATAACGTGACGCCGTCACCACAAAGATCAAGACGACGTCACATGATTCCATGACGATGTCAGAGCATACGACCCAGCCTATATTATCTTGAATATTCTCTTTCATGATGGCGTCACGAATTATAAAAACAGTTGACGCCATCACATCCGTTGTCCTATATATACAAACCTGAATTTAGGGTTTGAGTGTGTAACCTTTAGAATAAAGAGGTACGAACCCTAGTTCGGATTAGCAGCTGTAGGAAGACGATTTTAGGGCCTTAAAAACCTATTTTACCTTTCCAATTCATTTTTAATAAGTAAGGTTTCTTAATCATTCAATATGTCTATGTGTTGTTTGATATATTGTTCTTGCTTTATCTTTAATATGATTGGCTAAAACTCCTATTATGTTTATTTATGATTGTATGAAACCTAGAATTGTAGATCTTTGTGGTGTTGCTTCTTGGATGGATGTGCACGTTAGGCTCTTAGAAACCTGCCTTTTGTTTGCATCGCTGTTGATATGTCTAGGTAGGAAAAACCATGATTGCATAGAAAGGATACCATGGGTAATTAGTATTCATACTACCTTGCCCCTAATATGGTTGATCCACTCTTAATTTATGTCAATGCACTTAGTTGTACTCCTACGGGGCAGTTTGTACTAGTTTCCTTACTACCTTGCATAGTGCGATGCTTTAGCGGACATATAAGTTGGACGACGGGTTCGTGTAATTCGTTCATGCTTTAGGAAATAGTTACACAGATCATCACAAGTGTGACAAGGCAACAACACTAGGAGAAGCAATCTAGGGAGTAATACATGATTAAATAAACACAGTCTTTTATCTTATTGTTATCACAGTAGCTTAGTTAATATTTAGTTTTAACAACTAAAACCAAACCTCTTATATATTATAATTGATTTTCTTGACTTTCCATAAAAACATTAAAAATACAAAAATAATCTTCTCTCAACCTTTGAATTCTGTTTAGACCGTGATCAAGCCTTCCTAACCTATTCCTCGAGTGAATGATAAACAACCTCGTAGTCTTTGCCTTATACGCACTAAATCGATTAGGATTGCACTGCCTAGGGAGTTGTAAAAACTTTCGTGTTAGAAGTTCCTACGACAACGCACACCAAGTTTTTGGAGTCGCCGCCTGGGGAATAGTTAGGTATTGATAATAGTTTAGCTTAGTTCTACTTGCTTGAATCCTTTCAAGTAAGATTTAATTCCCACATATTAGCTTTCTTGTAGTCTATCTTTTCTTCGTGTATCTGTTTCGTAACCCATTCTCGTCAACCACCATGGAAGACGAGAATCCTATACGTACTATAGGAGATTACTCAAACTAAAAAAAAAAAAAAAAGGGGGGGGGGGGCCACCGAGGGCTATAGGGAAATACCATTGAGCTCCCCGTAGGGAACAACGTGGTAACCTCTTCGACCCCTGACACCATCAGTTGGTGCAAAACGGATCTCATTCTTACGGACTTCGATCCGGATGGATCCAAACCAAACACCTCATGGATTTCCTTAAACTTGTGGACTCACTTGACCTTGACGGTGAAAATAGAGAAAGAACGCGTCTGCGTTTATTTCAATTTTCCCTACACAATCAAGCTAGCAATTGGCTTGAACGCCTTTTAGCAGGATCCATCTCCATATGGGAGGATCTTACTACCCGATTCCTTGCTCAATTATTTCCACCGGGAAGGACCGCAAAACTCCGCAATGATATCTTAATATTCCAACAACATCATGGAAAATCTTTATCTGAAGCATGGACTTGTTTCAAGGACTTACTCCAAAAAGTACCTCATCATGGCATAGACCTTTGGATCCAAGTCTAAATTTTTTATGACCATGTCAATCCCGTCACAAGACGAACCATTGACCAATCGGCTGGTGGTAAGCTTCGTGACCTCAACCCCGAAGAATCATAGGCAATATTAGAGGACCTCGCCCGCTATAACAATGAAAGTTGGAATGACCCAAGGGATTTCGCTAAGTCGGTCAAGCCAATCACTTCGCCTCAAGATGTCCCGAGTACATCCGATCGCCGTCTAATCGAGCTCGAAAATCAAGTCCAACGCTTAATGGAAGCTCATATTTCTCCGATACAACCTACCCAAGTAAACAAAATCACTACCCCATGTGAAATCTGTAGTGGTCCCCACGACACTAAGAATTGCATGGAAAACCCCGACAAGACTCTGCTTGAGTAAGCTCTTGTCGTTACTGATGATGCGGGAGCGTAGTGGGTATGCCTTTAAGCCCGAGCAAAACAATCTTGGTGACACCTATAATCCATCATGGAGAAGTCACCCGAACCTAAGGTGGAGACAACCTCAAAACTCCCAAAATATTTTTTCAAACCCACCTAACCGGTTTCAACCTAACGGTTCCATCCCGAACCGTTCCTTCAACATCCATCCTCAAAATTTTTACAATCAATCAAATATAGAAGGACTGGTTTCCGAATTCATGGCATCTCAAGATGTTAGACTATCTAAGTTTGAAGCCTATTTCAAACAACAGCAAAGCGAGATGACCAACAAAATTGACACCGTGTTGAAGGCCATCACCGACCGAATAACCGGCACGCTGCCTAGCGATACGGTTAAGAACCCGAAACTAGGGACCCATCTAGTCTCGTCTGCTCGTTCTTACCAAACTATCGATCCCCAATGCTCATCTCACCCTTCCAACTCAATCAATGCCATCAAGGCACATTTTAAGAAGGCAGCCATTCCCCAAACAAGCCTGCAGCAACCCGAGGTTAAAACCGAACCACCACACCCAGAAGAACCCGAACCAACTCTTGAAGATGAATTCCAAGATTTGCATCTTAACCTTTCGGTTCTTGAAGTCCAGCTCACGCTCCAATATATAACGCCATATTAGATAAATACGTCGAGAGGTTAGAACTAGGCAAAAACGGATCAGCATTTGTCCAAGGGGAAACACCTGCAAAGATGGGAGACCCCGGGCTATTCACTTTACCTTGTAGATTAGGGGGCTCAAAACCTTTTGACACACTAGCTGATTTAGGATCATGCGTAAACATAATCCCACTTTACCTCTTCAAAAAGCTTAACATCAGATTATTAGAAGAGAGTGATCATATCTTCGGATTGGCTGACGGAACCAAATCCTACCCCGTCAGAATCGTTAAAGACGTAGAAGTCCACATAGGAAAACTAAAACTAT
>BQNB010104117.1:0-23887 GCA_026074375.1 Tanacetum coccineum
TAGTAAAAACAAACCAGCAGTCAATTCTGCTGGTAGACCAAATCCTGCTGGTAGTAGGAATTCGCCAGCATCAGTTACTGCTGGTGGATCTGATCCTGCTACTAGAAACAGACCAGTAGTCAATTCTGATGGTAGACCAAATCCTACTGGAAGGATTGGACAGGCAGCACATCGTGCCGCTGCTCAGTCTAATCCTGCTGGTTGGTCTAAAAGACCAGCACCTGTTTCTGCTGGTAGACCAGTTTCTGCTGGTTGGTTTAATCCTGCTGCTAGACCATATTTCAGACCATCATCTGTATATTTTAATAATATGTATTGGCATGCTGTTAAGACCTATGTATATTTTAATAATAATATGACCCTATGTATATGAATGAGGGACGATGGGGTACTGCTGTTAAGACCTCAGCAGGTTACTCTTGGAGGAATAAAAGACCACATTTTTGGGGGTTCAAGAGTAATGGTGGATCTCATCAATCTACATGGTTTCACACTTAATGATCCACAAGGCAGGCTCAAGTCAGAATTGGCTTGGGTCTCTCAAGTGTACTAATGGTTTTGTTGTATGAATTGTAGGGTGATCCTAGTACAGATAATGACATAGGTATAGTTGACAGTGGTTGCTCGAGAAGTATGACAGGAAACAAGGAAAAACTTAATGATTTTGTGCAGATCAAGGGAGGCATTGTAAAATTTGGAGGTGGAGATGGTAGAATTTCAGGAAAAGGCACCATACGAACTTCAAAGCTTGACTTTGAAAATGTCTACTATGTTGAAGAGCTGCAACACTTTAACTTGTTCTCTGTATCACAAATCTGGATAAAAAGAACAAAGTTCTCTTCATAGACACTGATTGTTTGGTGCTTTCAGAAGAATTCCAATTACCTGATGAAAATCAGGTGGTACTCAGAATTCCTAGGGAACATGATCTCTACACATTTAGCATCTCAGACCTGCAACCAGAAACAAAAAGGTTACTTGTTTAAGTAGCAAAGCATCCCTTGGATGAATTTCCCAACCAGATGGGCACGAAGGATGGCTCATGTGAACTTCAAAACAATCAAACAAGTTAGCTAAGGAAGGTCTGGTTGATGGGTTACCTCTTAAAGTGTTTACCAATGAACACAACTGTGTTGCCTGCAACAAAGGAAAGCAACATAAGGCTTCTTACAAGTCTATTTCTGCTGTGAGACTCATTACTGACACTCTGCAACTGCTGCACATGGACCTTTTTGGTCCTACCAATACAAGGAGTATTGACAGAATGTTACTACTCCTAGTGGTTACTGATGCCTTAGCAGGTTTACCTGGATTTCTTTTTGTGGGTATAAGGATGATCATTTTAAGTCTTAAAGGAATTTATTGCTTTAATAGAAAACCAGGCTAAATAAAAAAGGTTAAGGAAATAAGGTGTGATAATGGGAGGACAGAGTTCAAAAAATGCAAAAAACTAATAGAACTTGTGGGGAAAAGGGAATTAAGAGGGACTATAGTTAATCCTAGAAACCCCCAGCAGAATGGGTTGCTGAAAGGAAAATAGGTCTCATAGAGAAGGCTGCTAGAACCATGTTGGCTGACTCTAAATTACTTACCATGTTTGGACATGAGCTTTAGCTCGGCTTGATTATGTTTTAAACAGGGTATCTATTACTAATCACCCATAATAAATACACCTTATCATTGATATCTGGAAGGTTCTCAGATAGGTCATCTTTAAACCTTTTGGTGGTGTATGTATACAATCCTTAATAAAGTGACATTTTCTGGGGAAATTTGAGGGCAACGCTGAGATAGGTTATCTTGTTGGTTATGCTCTAATAGCAAGGCATATAGGGTTTATTATTTACAAACAACTGAGGGTAGAGGAAACTTTGAATCTGATATGTTTAGAAGAATAAACCAAAGGTTCAGGGAATTGGTCATGGATGGTACTTTGACCTTGACTATTTATCTTATTCATTAGGTTTCTACTGTCATAAAGACTAAACAAACCGCAGGTTTACACTAGAAACTAACATACCTGCAGGTACACAAGATCCAGACTCCGATTCAGAAGTGGATGAGCAAGTTATAGTGGTTCCTTCATTTCCTTCTAACAGTTTTGCCGGTCCTTTCTCAAGCACTGGGTCCTTAGTGTTATTTTTTTTTTTAGACCGCCATGGCAGATTATGCAGAAGAGCTTGCTAAGCTTCAAAGACAAGAGTATGAAGCTAAGGACGCAGCTGCACGATATGGTTATTTGTTCTCACAAGCAACAGCAGAAATACTGAGTCACGCTGAAGCTGAAATTCGAAACCAAGGTGTTTCTGCTGATGGGGATCCTGCTGGCATTGGCTCTGCTGGTGGTGTTTCTGCTGGTAGTACTTCTGCTGGTAGTGATCCTGCTGGTGGTCATCCTGCTGGTCCTTTTCAAACTGCTGGTAGTTATGATCCTGCTGCTCTGGGCGAACCTGCTGCTCTGGGCCGATCCTTGTGCGTACAATCTGTTTCTGCTGATTCATTCTGTACATGCTGATGTATCTACACTTCTCCTGGTCAATTTTTATGGCTCGAGTGAAAACACTAAACCGAATTTTCAGTCCTTCTGATGTGTTGCAAGGAATCAATTCTCATCTGGCATTTTCACATCTTCCTCTTATGATTGATATTTTTTCGTGCTACTCTTACAAATGTAGCACCTGCTGTGGAGTGAATCCAGTTCCTACAAAATAGGGTGAACACCCAATTATCCTCAGATCTCAGATTCTAGGTGATCTTGCGTCTCCAGTTTGACAACAATGGAAGCAGAGCTCAAATCCAGTTGTGTGTTGAAACTGTGCTTTCATTGGATATATTCAAGTTCAACAATAGGAACAATCATACAGACCAACTTTATTGTCTGTCTGCTTGTTTCTTTCTAGTTAGAACCAACTTGTATAGCTAAAGCACTTGAGGAATCCTGATTGGGTTGATGCTATTGCAAGAAGAGATGCAAAGTTCATCAAACCCAGCAGTATGGAAACCTTGTCCTTTACTGCTGGCAAACAGCAATAGGGACAAAAATGGATTTTGAAGAACAAGGGAGCGATGCCAGAGGAATAGTTGTAAGGAATAAAGCAAGGTTGGTTGCACAAGGACACCGACAAGAGGAGGGCATTGATTATGATGAGGTATTGCTCGTGGCTCAAAAATAGAGCAAAATCAGGACTGATTTTTGGCTTTTGCTTCGTATATGGGCTTTCTGGTATATCAGCTAGATGTTAAGAGTGCCTTTCTCTATGGAGAAATTGAAGAAGAAGTGTATGTCACTCAGCCTAAAGGCTTTGAAGATCCTTACTTCCCAAAGCATGTATACAGAGTGGTTAAAGCTCTGTATGGACTTCATCAAGCACCTCGAGCCTGGTATGCAAGATTGTCTGCTTTTTTGTTACAACACAATTACAGAGATGGTACTATTGACAAGCACTGTTTCATCAAGAAGATTCCAGGGATCTACTTTTGGTCCAGGTTTTATGTGGTGACATCATCCTTGCGACAACAAGAAAGCCTGTGTGATGAATTTGAGGTGTGGATGAAGGTTGATATTTGAAATGGTGCTTTGGAGAGATGACTTTCTTCTTAGGTCTACGGTGTGAATACAGTTGCTGAATGGTATTTTTATTAGCAAGGACAAGTACTGTTAAAGTCATGATTAACTTTAGTTCGACATGGAATCTGTAAGTAAGAACTGCAACAATACCACCCTATGAAGCTGCTAGACCAAATTGAAAGATGAAAACTGATCATCCAGTTTATGAGTTAATGTACATTTTTGTACAGTATCAATGATTTGGCTCACTTATGTATCTCACCAGCTTCAAGACATCGACACATAATGTTTGCAGTTAGTGCTGTTCTAGACTCAAGTTACTCCACTGACTTTCTCATCTGAATTCAGTCAAGAAAATTTTTGAGTATCTAAAAGGGCAACCAAAAACCAGGCTTGTGGTACCCTAAGATCTCCCTTTCAGTTGGAAGCCTACAGTGACAGTGATTATGCTGGTTCTCATGGTGACCGGAAATCCACTACAGGTGGATGTCAATTTCTGGGCAGACGGTTAATTTCATGGCAGTGCAAGAAGCAGACTATTGTGGCTACTTCTTCTACAGAAGCCGAGTATGTTGCTGCTGCTAGCTGCTGTGCACAGGTACTCTGGATTCAGAACCAGTTGCTGGATTATGGATTCAACTTCATGAATACCAAAATCTTCATAGACAACCAGAGCACCATATGCATTGTGAAGAACCCAGTCTTTCATCAGAGGACCAAGCATATTGAGGATTTGGCATCATTTATAAGAGATTGCCAATCAATGAGAAGAACTTGATACAGGTGATGTAAGATTCACGCCAATGTTAATGTGGTCTGATTTACTGACCAAGGCATTGATGGACCAAGATTTGAGTATTGGTGGTCCATTTTGGGGAAGGGTTGTATCCTCTTCGTGGATTGAGGGGAGGTATAAGCCTAAGGGGAGGCTTGTTGTTGTATATTTGTATATTTGGACTTAACGAATGGGAAAACTGTTTATATGTTTGTGGACAAGGTCTATCCTATCCGGGCTACACTGCTTGAACGGATGTTACGCCACAGGCTCACAGTTCCACCCTCATACTGTCGGGATGTTGTTGTTGCTGGGAGTGTTATTCAGACGATTCAAGCTGGCTTACGGGAATCATATGAGTGTCTTGCATCTGCCCCTATGTAAGTTGTTTTTATGTTTGTGTTTGTAGTTATTTCAATAGTTTAGTTAACTTATTTATAAAAAATAAAATAAATAAAAAAAATAAATAAATAAATAAATAAAAACTTTAGTGTTGTATAAGTTTGGTGTTAGTGCTTGCACTGCACGACAAATGGTTTTCAGCTCACCATGGCTCACAGCCAAGAAAGAGTCTGGCTCACCATTGCAAACGGCTTTGGTGTGTAACTCAAATCCGTTGATAGCTGTAAGGGTTTGCTAAAAATCCTATGGCCTTCACTCACCATGTTCTTGTAACAAAGAGTGGCTAGTCCAAGAGGGTACGGCTCTTGGTAAAGACTTTCTCAAATCCGTTGATGGTTGCCAGGTTACCAAAAACTGGATGGTATTCATTTTCCATGTTCTTGCTGAATGAAAAATGGCTAGTCCAAGAGGGTACGGCTCTTGGTAAAGACTATCTCAAATCCGTTGATAGTTGACAATTTACTAAAAATTGTATGGTTATCAACTCACCATATTACTCTGTGTATGAAGAGTTGGCTAGTCCTGAGCAAACGGCTACAGGTAAAAGAGTATATCAAATCCGTTGTTATGGCTTATTGTGACGGTTGCCAAAAAACTGTTAGGGTATTCCAATTACCTTGATTCATGTTCTGAGAAATTGGACTGGTTATTGTTACACCAGGGTGTCTGTTTTCACCAAAGTATCATCTAGCCCAAGAGTGAGTAGCTACTTGGTAAAGGCTTATCAAATCTACTTATGTTGCTGCAAAGACTGGAAGCTGCTGCTCTTTTGATGCTGCTGTTTTGGATGCTGCTGCTCCGGTTTCTGCTGCTGGTTACATTGTATCTGCTGGTGTTTACGATGCTGCTGGTTCGGTTGTTCTTGCTGTCTTCATAAATATTTGCTTACTACTTTGTTTCTGCTGCCACTCAATCCTCTTGCTTTGCGAAGATCTATCTAAAACTTGGGAAATTAACTGAGTTAAAACCAAGTTTTAGGGGAGGATTGTTTGGGGAATATTTGGAAAACGACTAAGTCGTCAACGACTGAGTGTGTTTCTGCTGGTAGAGTTTTTCGTTTCTGCTTGAGGCATTATGTCGTTCCTGCTGGTTATTCATGTAGCGTTCCTGCTGATTATCGTTTCTGCTGGTTCATGTTTCGTTCTGCTTGACAGAGTAGAATCTGCTGATTGTTATGTATAGACGTAATTTTTTCAATGTATATTAAGAAATTATAGTTATATTCTTAGTATTATCTCATTAATATAGGAATAAGATAAATTAGGGAAGAGATTGATATTGATTGTATATCTCTACGAGATTTTAGTTTTCTTGTTGAGTGTTTAGGGTTTCTTCTCTATAAAAGAAACCTTTAGCATTAGGGTTTTGGCACGATTGCAAAAATTAGAAAAAAATAAATTTATTATCAATAGAAAAGATCCATAGGGATCGTTGTTCATATAGTTGTTCTTCCTTTGTTGAATTGTTTAGTTTTCCGCCTTAACATTTGCTAGAGTACTCTCCTTGTTTATGCTTGTGATTAATAAGTATATTACAACCACAAAGGCTAGAATGATCTATCTCGTACAAGATCCTAACAATCTATGCCTACACTCTGATGATGAAGACCTGCTGCAAATAGTGAGGATGCTTGCTATGGAAGAAATTGACATTCGATGGCAGGTGGCTATGATTACTGCAAGGATAAGGAAGTTTATGAGGAAAACAGGAAGACCCATTGACCTCAAGCCAAAGAATGGGATCACTTTTGACAAGTCAAAGATTGAATGTTTTAATTGTCAAAAGTTGGGGTTTCTTTTTGCTAGGTGGAGTGTAGTATTTGATAATATCAGGAAAACAAAGCAAATGGTGTCAGGAAAAGGGATTGTGCCTATTGAAGATTCAAACTCAAAAGCATTGGTGGCAACAGACAACAATGAAGATATTGACTGGACCAAGGAATTTGATGCTGAACCAGTGACATTTGCTATGATGGCACTGACTGAACTTGAAGAAGATGATTGGAGCATGGAGGGAGATTTGATGCAGATCCGTGCACTTTGGAACAGATGGACTAGGTGATTTTCTGACTGGAGCACAAAGCTGATGATCTACTCCAGTTGCCTAGTGTCTCTAGCCTTGATGGTTAAACTCTGAGGGTTACCTTACTGGTTCCCAATGTAAAAAGTAAATCTTATAAACAGTTGCTTGCAAACTATCAAACTGAGAAGAGGCAAATTGTCAAAAGGCTAGGTTGAATTTTAGGATATCAATGAGCTTAGGTAATTAGAAGTTACTTAAAACACATGAAAAGAAGAATATGCATGGGGTGATAAGTTTATGAACAGATGGAATATGACTTAAAGATAAGGGATTTGAAACTATGAAGAAAAAAAAAAAGGAAGACTTAGATCCAAAGTCGTAAAAGAAGAGGATGATTTCAAGGTAACTTGGAAAAATGGTCTCAATATGTTCTGTACTTCAAAATGAAGTCCTAAAATACAAAGATATTGTTGATAATTCATGTATAGGATTTGGGGTTGAACTCTAGTTGTAGTGAGGATGTGACAATTCATGCTGGGAGATAAAATTCGATTGAAATCTTTGTATCCAAACTTTCAAAAGGTAAAGGATTCAGGCAGTACCTCCACCTACAGGTACTGTTCATACCACTAGGGCAATGTTCTTTTACAGGATTAGTTGAACTAGACTATTAGGATAATAAGGTCCTTAATCAAGAGATACAAAGTCTTGTCAACCAGGAAATTGATAGAAATAAAGTATAATTGAAGATTTGGTGATAGTGATGATGAAAGAGACTGTTTTAAACTCTTCAAAAATTCAAAAGAAGACTGTTTTAAAAACTCAGAAAATAGTGAAACATCTTTTGAAAACAGGTCACCTAGCAGTCAAAACAGTGTTGATCAAGGATCTAGGAAAAAGGGTTTTGGGCACAAAGGGGGTAAAACATGTTTTGTATGTTACAGTCCTGATCACCTAATCAAAAATTGTAATCTACACGAAAGAACCTTCAAACAAACCCAAACCCATAAACTAAGGGAACACAGGGTTCAAGGACACAAGACCAGTCTGGAACAACATCAAAAGGGCGTGAACCTATATAATTCTAAGGAAACTCTTGGTACCCTCACCAAAAGAAGTCTTTTTTATCATCAGCGAATACTTAAAGGGAAGGGTTTGAAATAGTACGCCAGACCAATTCGACACAATCAGTACCTTCAAAAATTATGTATGTGTTTTATCGAGGGTATGCTAGATCAAGAGTACCCCAAGCAGTACTTTCTCGAAGTAATAGTGACCTTATTATCCAAGGATGGATACTATAGGACCTTGAACCTAAGTTTCTCACCATCAAAAAGGTTTCCTACCACAAGGACTCTTTACAGACCTCAAAGACCTAAGAAAATCATGAAATCTATCTAGGTTAAGAAAGCAAGTACTGTTGGACCACAAGCAGTACTTCCACAAAATGTAAATGTCAAAGGGTAAGTTATGAGTGCCATTATAAATTCAAAACTAAAATGGAAGTCAAAAGGAGCTTATTCTATGATTCTGTGAATGGGATAAGGATCTTACACACTCAAGCATATTTGGTATGTAACTCCATTAGGGGTATTTCCAAGTCCAGTTATGACTTGGGTCCCTAAAAGGTCTATTTCTTTAACTTGTTTGTTCAGAGGAAATCCAGAAGAAGAGAAGAAGATTTCTCAAAGATTATGCTATTATTGACAGTGGATGCTCTGGAAGTATGACAGGAGACAAGGACAAGCTGTCTGATTTTAAAGAATTCAAAGGTGGTTATGTGGCTTTTGGAAATGATTCTAAAGGAGGAAGAATCTCAGGAAAAGGAACCATCAAGACATCCTGCTTAGACTTTGAGAAAGTTAGCTATGTGGAGGAGCTTAAGTTCAATCTCTTATCTGTTTCTCAAATCTGTGATAAGAAGCATAATGTTCTCTTCACTGATAAGGAGTGTCTTATCTTATCTCCAAAGTTTAAGTTCGTTGATGAAGATTTGGTGATACTTAGAGCTCCTAGAAAGAATGATGGTATTCAGGTCTTGGTCTATAAGAATATCATTACTTCTGGAGGAAGGAATTAAACTTGTTTGGTTGGCTAAAGGCAACAAAGGATGAAGCTGTCTTATGGCACAGAAGATTGGGGCATGTAAACTTCAAGAATATTAACAAATTGGTTCAAGGCAATCTGGTTAGAGGTTTACCTTCCAAGACATTCAAGCTTGATCATTCATGTCTGGCATGTAGAAAGGGTAAACAGGCACAGGGGCTTCTTGCAGAGATTGAAGAAAGAACAGTCAGAGAAACTTTAGAATTGTCCATATGGATTTATGTGGACATGTTTCAGTAGAAAGTGTCAATAGGAAAAAATACAGTTGGTGGTCACCGATGACTGTAGTAATTCGGTTGGGTGTTTTTCTAGGTTACAAGGATGAGACATCACTGATATGCTTCATGATTTGATTATGGAGTGTAGAAACAAGCTAAGACATAAAGTTGTAAGCCATCAGTGTGACCATGAACAGAGTTCCAAGAATCATTAAATGAATGAGTTTTGTGCCAAGAAAGGGATCAAAAGGGAGTTATAGTATTGCAGGAATCTCACAGCAAAATGGTATTGCAGAAACGAAGGAATAGGACTCATCATTGAAAGCGCTAGAACTATGCTAGCAGACTCTCTTTTACCTTTCAATTTTGGGCCTAAGCAGTCAATACTGATTGTTATGTGCTTAACAGAGTTTGGTGTTAACCTCAAAATGAAAAAAGACTCCTTATGAATTTTGATGGGCAGATCTCCTAACATCAGTTTCATGTGGACCCTTTTGGATGTCCTCTGACTAATACTTAATAACCTAAGTCTCAATTAGGTAAGTTGATGGCAAGTCAGAAGAAGGTGCGACTATCTGTTGGGATAACCTACTAGCAGCATTGGTTTTAAAGTCTATAACAGAGGTAACACGAAAGTTCAAGATGTCTTCATGTAGTCTTTCTTGAGAAATTCAGGAGCAATCAAAAAGGAAAAAGGTCCTGATTGGATGTCTTGATCTTGAACTTCTAACTCCTTCAATGATTTTACATGCCTGTAAGGAAAGAATACTATTGCTGATTTCAGGAGGAGTGAAAAGTATCAACTTATGATGAAGTTGAAGCTTAAATGACAGCAGTTTATTGTTCATGTTCCGGCATTTACTGCCTACTCAGAATAAACTTTCAGAGGAAAGTACTGCTGACAAGAAGTTCATTATCCTTAAGGACATAGCTCTACATGATGGCTTGTGAGTTTTGATGCATCAAGAATCTCTTGCTAATCATCATAATGATGGTCTAAGGATCGCTTTTGAAGAGGAGAGAGGTGAAATAGCACTTACAAAGGGGAAAAGCAAGGTGCCACAAGTACTTTCACTCTAAGTTACCGCTAACCACTCCTTCTCAACAGTCTGGTAATACACCTACAGATTCTGATGATGATGTTCCAAAGATGGTATTTCTTACAAACTCTTTGATGCTGAAAAATACAGACATTTGAGGAAGTTGGGAGTGCTGAGTACAACAACATGGACCACACCATTGATGCCAGCTCTACTCCTACCCTTAAAATTCATAAGAATCATCCTTAGAGTCAGATTATTGGCAAAAGTACTGCCGGGGTTGTAACAAGAAGAAAGCTTAAAGAGAGTGCTTCTTACCAACATCAAGCATTGTTGTCCTTTATATACAAGCAAAACAAAACTAACCCAAAGATCAGGTCTGACATGGCTTGTTTGCTTATTTCTTATCTCATGAGGAACCCAAGAAGTCTCTCAAGCTTTAGCAGATGAAGTTTGGATTGAAGTGATGCAAGATGAAACTACTTCAATTCAAGGCTAACAAAATGTATGGGTCATATGTGGAACTACCTGATGGCAGGAGTGATGGAATAATGGGTTTTTAGAAACAGAGGAATGAACGGAGGTACTATTATCAAGAATTAAAGCATACGACTAGTTGCACAAGGGTTCAGGCATGAGGAAGGTAGTGGCTTTTGATGTAGTTTTTGGCACCGATTGCCAGAATTGTAGCAATCTGACCTCTTTTTGGCTATTTGCATCTTTCTTGGCTTTATTGTCTATCAGTGGATGTCAAAAAGTGCATTTTTATGTGGTAAACATCACATAAGAGGTGTATGTAAAACAGCTCAGGTCTTGAGATCCTGCTTCATCCAAACAATGTCTACAGAGTAGTCAAGGCACTTTATGGCTTACATCAAGCCCCAAGAGCATGGTCATGAAAGACTTTCCACTTTTCTTTTGAAAACATGGTTATAGGAGAGGGGCTATTGATAAAACTCTATTTTATAAGAAGGATAGAAGAGATATCATGTTGGTTACAGGTTTATGTTGATGATATCCATTTTTAGATCTACCAAGCCTTCTATGGTGTGAAGGATTTGAAGATCTTATGCAAAAAGGAATCAAGATGAGTTCATGGGTGAACTCACCTTCTTTTTGGGGCTTCAAGTCAAAGCAAACTATGCTTGGTATTTTTCTAAGTCAAGACAAATATGTGAAAGACATTCTCAACAAATTTGACTTTAGAACCATTAAGCCAGCATCTACCCCAATTGAAGCTCATAAATCTCTAGGAAAAGATGAAGAGGGTGAAGAAGTTGATGTACATCTGTATAGGTCTATGATTGGGTGTCTCATGTATTTAACTGCTTCAAGACCAGACATAATGTTTGCTGTTTGTCTGTGTGCAAGGTTTCAAGTCACTCCAAAGGTCTCTCACATGCATGCTGTAAAAAGGATTTTTAGGTACCTCAAACATCAACCAAAATTAGGTTTATGGTATCCTAAGGATTCTCCTTTTCATTTAGAAGCCTTTTCAGACAGTGACTATGCTGGGGACAATCATGATAGACGATCAACTTCAGGAGGATGTCAATATCTTGGAAGAAGACTGGTCTCTTGGCAATGCAAGAAACAAACAATTGTGGCTATATCATCTACAGAGGCAGAATATGTAGCAGCTGCAAGTTGTTGTGCTCAGGTACTTTGGATGCAAAATCAACTGCTAGATTATGGATTTAACTTCATGAACACTGAAATCCATATAGACAATGAAAGTACCATATGCATTGTGAAGAATCCTGTTCTTCACTCAAAGACTAAGCATATTCAGATTCGACATCACTTTATCCGAGATTGTTATGAGCAGAGGCTCATTAATGTGGTCAAGGTTCATACTGATGACAATGTAGCAGATTTACTCACCAAAGGCTTTGACTTGGCGAGATTTAACTTTTTGGTGGTAACTATTGGTATGATGAACCCATAGCTACGTTTGAGGGGAGGACTACATGTAAAGTACTGGTATACAAGTGAAGTACTGTTCTGGTTATGAAGAATCTTTGGAAGCATTATTGTTATGCTTAAGGGGAGGATATGAATGATTGTTCAAAGTTTTAATGATTTGAAGAGATATTTTGATAAATTGCAGGGTTGTGATTGACCAATTTGAGTTGGAAATCTTTTTAGGTTGAAAGTACTGCTTAGCCAACTCAAAGTACTGCTCCTCTTAGAAAGTACTGCTTAGACAACTAAGTACTGTTCTAACGTTCGGTCAACGGTCAAACGTACGTCTTTGAGATAAAAATGCATTTACAACGGTAACTTTCTTAGTTATCCAACGCAACCTATAAATGCTCAACTGAATTGCATTTTTCTCTCATTTTATCTCTTTTCATTCACAAATTTTTAATTACATACCTTCGGAGCTCATCAATTTCATATCCCAATGGCCCAATATTCGCTCTTGTAACAAACATGATGGCTCATCTTTTGTGTGGCGAAAGACTGAACATAAATGCTGATTTTCATCATTTCATTGATTTTCTTTCTGGTTTGCTCAATTATCTACTATTTGTTAGTTGATCCTGATACATTGGTCCGTTGGCTTCAACAATTTGGGGCTTACAGCTTCTCTAAGCTCATTATTGAAGGCATCATATTGAGAACATGGTAGCTGGAAAAGGGTCTTGATTTCGGAGGAAACCATTAGGGCTGATCTACTATTCGTACCGAGATGGATGGTGTGATTGTTTTCCAATGCCAAGTTATTTGGGACTCGCTCAGATGGACATAGGCTATGTGGGTAATATAGCACAACTTACGTTTTCATTAAACCTTCTATTTAGTCCTCAATGGAAGTATTTAGTTCATGTCTTACTTCACTGAATTTGTTTCCTAAGAGTACATCATGGAACATTTGGGACTAACATAGCATTTCCGCTCTAGTTTCAGGATTAGCAAACCAACCAAAGTTCTAATATTTTCTCTTTGATGATTATAAATGGGGAAGCTAGGACATATTGCCAATGGTAATACCTTTTCTCATGTATCCTTTGGTTTATTTCAACTGATTTTGAAACAAAAACAAAAAAAAAAAAAAAAAAAAAAAATTAGATGGGAGTAACCAGACTAAGAATTTTCTACCATCAGTTACTCTTCCCTCTAAGGTCTTTACCTTTATGAGAAAGAATAGTCCTAAGTTCTCAGGTAGGATTACACCTTTGACTCCACCAATGTTAGAGGTAGTAACAGCATTAGCAGCAGAAGAAGCACATAGTGAGAGTACTCATTCTAGGGCTGAAAGTTCTCCAAGGAATGCTCAAGGTACCCCTCCTCAAAGTGCTGCTCAAGCTAGTATTAGTACTGCTGAAGGTACTGCTGAAACTCAAAATACTGCTGAAGGTACTGCTGATATTCCACACTCTCCCAATGATTATACTCCCACAGATGCGTCTCAAACATCTGGAGGAGATGAGGGACTTTTGGATTTATATGCTTTAAACAGGGAGGTTAGGAGGCTCAAGAAGCAAACCATTTCTCAAGCCAAACAGATTCACAAGCTAAAGGTCAAACTCAAGAAACTGTCAAACAGGGTCAAGCCAGTGGTCAAACATCACGCTTTTTGGGTACAAAGTCAGGATCTTAAGAAAAGAAGAAAGAAGCAAAGGAAGAAGGTGTCTTCAGTCAAACTGGGGAGGAATAAAGATGAAAGTAATTTGTCTGAAGAGAATAATGATCAAGATGACCATACAGCCTTCGTTTATGAAGATTTTGATGCCACAGCCTTCGTTACTCCTGACTTAGAAAGAAAGAATGATGAAACTGAAGAAAGAAAGAATGATGAAACTGAAGAAAGAAAGAGTGATGAAACAGAAGAGGTGCTTATTGAAGAAGAAAAAGATGCTTCTGATGTAAAAAGTGGGGATACTGAAGAATTGGATTTGGAGAGGATTCAAAGTACTGCTAGACAAAGTACTGTTACTCCAAGGACTTTAGATTTTGATGATGAAGCAGGTCCTTCAAGTCCAATTCGTCCAACTCAAGAAGAAGAGCCTGAAGAACAATTCAAAGATGATGAATTTCTTGCTGATCTCAATAGAACAAGAGGCTTAAGCATTCCTGGTCCTATGCAATCTCAACCTCAACAGCCAACTCAAAGTTACAGACCAAAAGAGAAAAAGGTTAAAGGGATATTGGTTGAAGAACCCAAAAAGAAGAAGTTAACTCTTCAACAAATCAGAGCTTTTGAGACTATAAATGATGAGGAAGTTGCTAGAAAGGTTCAAGCAGAATGGGATGCAGAAGAAGAGAGAAAAAGGTTGGAATCTTTGAAGAAACCAAAGACTATTTCAAAGAAATACACTTCTTGTACAAGAGAGGAATCAAAATGTATGAGTTTCTAAAGGTGTAAGGATACAAGAATTTTGCAAAACTAAAGTCATCCACAAATGAAGGAAACTGTATGACCAAAGTTTCAAGAATCCATCAAAGATTCATTCATGATTTTATTCCAATTCTTTGATGGGCTCAGTGAAAAGAAAAGAGATGTTACAGAGAGAGATGCAAAGAGACTCTTAAGGAAGAGAAAAGCTACAATTACAGAAGAACAGCCATCAAAGAAGCTTAAATTGAGGACATAGACAATTATGAGATCAGAAAACTATCTTAGGATTGTAGACTTTGAGAAGAGGTTAACAATATTAGGAGAGTCATGGAAGCATTCTCTTATTGATTTACAGAATTCAAGGTCATAGACTCACCCGATGGAGAGTATCTCATAATTTATAGAGCAAACAGTCATTTCAGAGCTTTCGACACTCTGTGGGAGATACTGCACATTTTGGATAGACAGGATCTACATATCCTATATCTGGTTGTACAAGACTATATAGGCATTATTCCACCACAGGGTTAGGGATTGTTACTTTTAGGTGATCTTACTACCATTTGGAGACGTATCTGCAAACAAGTGGATGATGCACTTCTGGAAGAATAGAGAATGGAAATTCGTAAGATGGAGACATTAATGAATCTTCAGGGAAGTACATAACCATTAGGAATTAGCGGATGGTACAATGATTCATGTGCTGACGAAAGAAGATATCCTTATTCAAGATGAAGCTAATGATCAGGATGCTAGATCATGGTATGGAAGTTGAAGATGAGAGTGACATAGCTATCACATTGATACATTTGTTTATTCTATGGACAACTGAAGATGGTGATGATTCTTAAACAACTGGTATGATTTATCAATATTTTCTTTGTAAATAACATATCTTGTTTTGATAAAAAGAATTAACTGTGAACAAGCAGTACCTTATTCAAAGTACTGCTAGTTTAAAACAAACAGTACTTTGTTGAAAGTACTGCTAGTTAAAAAGTTGTTTTTGAAATATTTTGAAGTTTTGAGTGTACAAAAAGGTTAAGGCACAAATGTTTGAATATAAAACTGTTTTAAGGGATTGAGTGTTGATTAACCATCACACGACAAATGGTAATCAATTCACCATGTCTAACAAACATAAGAATTGACTAGTCCAAATCAAACAGTTTTGGTAAAGACATCTCAAATCTGTTGATGGTTGACAATTTACCAAAAATTGTATGGTGCTCAATACACCATGGTATTGCACTGAAGTATTGGCTACTCCAGAGCAAACGGCTTTTGGTAAAGAGAACTCAAATCCGTTGATAGCTTTAATAGTTTGCTCAAAACTATATGGTTTTCAACTCACCAATGTTTTATTTGAGCGTTGGCTGTCCGAGCAAACGGCTACAGGTTTAAAGAATTACATAATCCGTTCATGGTTTAATGACTTCAAAGTCATTAGTATTCAACACACTATGATTCATGTTTGAGTGTTGAAGTGTTTTCAGGTTCACCCATTGGATTATTACCTTTTTAGGTACCAAAAAACTGGACTAGCCCAAGATGTGAATGGCTAACTTGGTAAAGGCTCATTAAAAACCATTTCTGATGCTGAGAAGACCTGCAGTGATTTGTAAAGAACACAATCTTTTGATGCAAGACAAAAGAATTTTTGAAGAACGTGTCTTTAGAAGTGTTTATGATCAAAACAAGGAGGTTTCATTTCACTTCAACAGATTGTATACAAGATACTGCTCGAAGATGAAGCTCTAAAAAGTTTAAAGGCTAGTATTTGCTTACATGACAAGACAGACTGATGCTGAACAAGGAAGACCAACTTTCAAGAAACTTGAAGTCAAGCAAGTGGAATTCAAGTTAGGGGAGGATTGTTGGGAAATACAAGTCTGAAAGTCAAAGTACTGCCAGAGTTGTAGTATTTCAAGTAATGCTTTGTATTAAAAGAGAGGTCAAAGTACTGCCTAAGATAAAAGGTAATCAAAAGGATATTTGTATTGTAATTTTAGAATGATTAGAATTAGTTTTCGTGTCAAACAAGAATTGTAAACCTACTAGGGTTATCCTTACGTCTATAAAAGGATCTCTAGGAACGCATTAGAAACACAAAAAAGCATAGAGAGAAGAGTCTCAAAATATTAGCTAAAGTATTAGAGATTAGTATTGTATTAGGGATCTGCAACTTAGGCAGATTCAAAAGGGTTATAATAGAAATCGTTGGATAAACTATTGTGTGTTCTTCTTGATACTATTAACTAGTTTCCGCATAGTTAATTGTATTACATCAGTGTTTCATTGTTATCGACTTGGATTTATTCAAGGAAGTAACATCCTTTACAGGCTAAAGGCTTATTATACTAAGGTATATCGATCCTACACTAATGCAACAAGATCAAGCCATTACTAAAGGTTAGTGTTCATGATAAGCTGAATGGAATCTCGTATCCATACCAAAAGCTCAAAAGTTTCTACAAAGGGGTCTTGAACTTAGGACCCGAATATATCTGAGATGCGAAAATAGAAGAATGGCTCACACGCGGGCACGTAAGCGTGCATGAGACGAAGTGAAGAAAGCTGAAGAAAAAAGTCTAACTTAAAGACTAGCTGAAAGAAAAGTGCTTCCCGGGAGACAACCCGAATTGTTATTTATTTTTATCGAGTCTGTCTTCCCAGACATCAATACAGCGTATCCGCTCCATACCATACTGCGTATTAAATGTCTGGACGTTATCAGTCCTTTATTTTTCAGCATAAAAACTTTATTGTCAGTTCTGTCTATACAGCGTATTCATGCACATGATATGACGTATTCAGCAGACTGACCCGTATAGATACTTTTTACAGATTTCTCCATACGGCATATTCCAGTTTATGGATACGGCGTATTGGTCCCCTGTAAAGTTTATTGTTTTTATTATTTATTGACTGTAGGATACCCTAGATAGGATTTTGCATGTTTTTCCTATATTTTGCACAGGTTCTAGTTGGGAAAAACGAAAGTCGTACAAAGTTGGGTGAAGTATTAATATTGGAATCCTATATATGTGTTGTTAGTCATGCGTATTCAGACGTATTTACAACAAACTTCTTGTCATAAACTTCAACTTGGAGGAATTACCGAGCAAAACATTCAGGGGAGTTTTCGTTCTAATTCTTTTAATTCCCGTTTTTAATGTTTTATCTATACAACAAGGACGTTGTATAACTTAAGGGGCGGGATGGGAATTAGAACGTTACTTGTCCTATTTTTAACATTAAAATGCTTAAATTTAAAAAAAAATTCAAACATACTTTTGTAAAATAACTAATTACATAACCTGCAGCACACAATAACCCTTGTTAGATATTGTGAGGATTTAACCTTATATGTTTCCAAATGTTTACCCAAATTCCACAAAAATATAAGTGTGCCGGTGATGTTGTAGACTTTAGAACTTGGCTTGGTATATCTATTCGAGACTACAATAATGAGTACTATGGATTTAGATGGAGTAACTTGTTTAAATTGGTAAATTTTTAGGATTACACCCAAAAAGCCTTTACATGTTGTTTATTAACTAACTACACTGGTTAGTTAACCCCCGTATAAACCCTTTGTTTACTCTCATCTTAAGAGTAAGATACCCCTAGAACAACCCGTAGAGCCAATCCTTTAGGAATTACACCAACTATTTGTTTCGTTACACCTTTACACCTTAGCCTACCCTGTTAGATTATGTCCATTTATCAGTTGCTAGTTGCTTAAAGTGTAAAGTATGTATTTCCCGAGTCTTGTGTCAATTTTCTATCTTTGGTACGGTTGGGAAGAAATTTGCACATTGCAAATGGGAATGTATAAAGTAGTCAAAACTCATGTATTTTTACTACCAACACAATTATTGGTACATCCGAAGAACGAAGAATTACTGAAGGAATTATCCAGAGTTATTATGATCGTGAAGATAGTTAAATTACACCGAGTTTCGTAGTATAGTGTTAAAAAAATCAAAAAATTTAGAAAAATCGCAACAAAAAAAGAGAAAAGGAAAGTTTGGATATAATTGCAAGAGCTTAGACCGAAGGAATTATATGAAGGATCGATTATTCATTGATACGTCTTAAAAATCAACGATGTAGAATATTGTATAAAGTGGTAGATATCGCCACTTGTCTTGTAAAGTATGTAAAGTATAGGATGATTGGGAAGTTGACCGTTATGGGAATGCCAACTTTGGTTGTTGTTTTTGATCTATGATCAAGATGTCTATAAATAGTTGTGTCTTTATCATGGTAACGGTCGAGAAAAAGTGTCTAGCAACTTATATCTTGGACCTAATCTATTTGTTTCGTAATTTTTGTTTATCAACAATTTATTTCCCTTTCCTAATCATTAGCCATGGGTTTTATGTGAATGAGGATGTGATCGAGCGTGCATGTCTATTCCGTCATAACGACCAGATACAGGTCTCAGCTAGTCTGGTGGGTTTATTACTATTGTGAAAAGTTAGACAATCCATACCCTATATTAGTCTAAACTATTCAACTCTTTAGCTTATTTGAGGTGGAGTGAGCAGTCACATGTGTCTATCCCGTCGTTACGGGTGTGTATGTGTGGTCTTTCTTGCCCTCTTGGAATATTGGTATCGATAAAGATTAGTTAGAGTAATCAACCCTAAGCCTTATAATAAAAACCCATTTTACCTTTATAAACTTGATACTACTTAGCTCTAGTGGTGGAGATGTGTATCCTTGCCAAGCCTATGATAGAATACTCGTCACGACCGAGCAATTAAGCGAATTGATAATGCTGCTGCCCATGCAGCTGCTGGTAGTACAGCTGAGGCACACCCTGAACCTCACTCTCCTCCGGTTTCCCCTGTTAGGGAACCAACACTGGAAAGGCAGCCTGAGACAGAATGGGTAGTCCCTAACCCTGTCTCACCTCTTACTGACTAGAGACCATGGCCTTCTGTTCCTACACATTCTCCCACTAGGGGTCCTACTCCTGAGCCTGCGTCTCCACCTACCCCGCCCGCTCAGACCTTTATTTTTGAGGAGCCATTAGTGTTTGGCCCTGAACCCAGACCAGCTGGGTATGTGGACCCTGATGTCCTTGAACCAATTATTTTTGGTCCACAGCCCAGACCCTCTGATTTTGTTGACCCTGACCTTGAGGAACCCGTTATCTTTGGTCCCCCACCTAGGCCTGACAACTATATTGTGCCTGCGGACATTGATAATCTCGTTTCCATGGAAGATGACACCATTCATGGTGGATTCCATCAGGAGTCCCACCTTTTGGGACCCGATGGAATGCTCTACCCCAAGCAGCCGATGCTGCTGGTAGGCAAGAGGACCCTACTCTACTACAAGTTTTATCAGCAAAGCTTTGACAGGGTGTATGGGTGCGTATAGACTTCATTGGAAACAGAGCTGGGAAACCATCAAAGAAAATCATAGGGGGGGCGATTTTGACACTTTATCTCGCGTAAAGAAGTTGGAAAAGACGTAAACAGTTGAAGACAGCACGTATTTTTGACTCTTGTTTCCAGAGTCAAGAAGTTGGAGAAATCAGTTAAACAGTTGAGGGATACACGGTTGGTGGTTGATGCCTCAGCAGCGGAAGGGGATGTGGACATTCAGGATGATATTGACCTTGATGGATTATCACAAATGGCTTCTGCAGCTCTAGGTAATGATCAACCTGCTGTTCCTTCTGATGATGTGGAGGAACGAGAAGAAGAGGAGGTTCCTCTAAGGCGTAAGCGGTCTGCTTATCGTCGTGCCAGGACAGCAGTCGCTGAACCTGCTGGTCCTTCTGGTGATGCTGATAAGGGAAAAGCTCCTATGCATGATTTGGATATACCTACTGAGTTTCTTGCAGAGGATGCACAAGCCCGAAAACGCTTTGAAGAAGAACAGGCTAGTGAGCGCTTGGTTCAACAGTTACGGGCTGAGGATTTGGCTCAGGAGTACATGCCTAATGTTTCTGCAGAGCGCGCAAAGGAATTAGACGATCTCATGATGCGTATGACAGAAACAGACTGGTTGAACTTGATGATGCAAGTTGGCTCAAATCCTGCATTGGCAAAAGAGTTGTTGGGCGCTGATGTATCCGAGGAAAACTTTATTGAGCGCATGACTGCTGTTAAGGAACGGAAAAAGCGAGCCTTGGCAGATTTAAGGTATCGAGCTCTCAAGGGTAAGCCATTGAAGAAATCTGAGGTCACACAGCTGATGCGAAACTTGGTTAAAAATCAATGGTGTGCAGCTCATAATGGTACCATCACAATGAAAGAAGTCAAGGCCATGAATCAAAAACAGTTGGTTGAAGAGTACGAGTATATTTGTAGACGCCTTGAAAAGGATCGCTTGTTGAGTGCTCAGTACAACCTGTTTCGACCCAAGCCTGCCATTACTGAGCCTCCTTCTAAGAGACAAAGGGTTGAACGTGCTTCTTCACAGCCAGCTAGTGTTCCTGCTGCTACAACTCATACTGCTGATGACCCTGATTCTGCTGGTGGTGGTAGTTCTAATCCTGCTGGTAGTGCATTTGGTGCTCCAGTTACTGACTCTACTGTCACCACTCCAGCAGCAATGGATTCTGCTGGTTCACACCGTGAGATTGGCGTTTCACCGTTTGCAGATTCTGCTGCTAGTTCTTCCCCGTCAAATGTCTCTACTGATCACATACCAATTGATGTTTTTGCATCCACATCAGGAGGTATTAATGACTTTTTCCTTGATAGTGATGAGGAAGAGCAGATTGGTAGGTCTCAAGTTGCTGCTGACCCTGACTCGGATGATGAAGTGCTTGCTGAGATTATATTTTAGGGTAAGTCTATTTCGGGTGATGATGTTGTGTTGGTAGACAAGCTTCCTGATGATGAGATTGTTGATCCACGGGTTAAGGTGGAACCTGTTTCTGATTATGCCTCTTCTCCTCCTCGGAATCGTCGTAAACATCTTGGGGTGAGGAGTGATGACTGCCTATGGGATAAACCTGTTGAGGATTTTTTCAGTTCTGAGAGTGAGAGTGATGATGACATGGAGAATTATATTCCTCCTCTTCCATATGGTGAATTTAAAGATTGGGAGATGGTGAGTTGCCCGCCTGGTAACAGTTATATTCATGTTTATTATCAGCAGAACAGGCGGCGAAAGTACTTTACCTACTTGAAACAGTTGCTACCTCATGTTTATCGTGAGGATATTCTTCTTTTGCGACGACGGATGAATAGGTACTTTCGGTTAAACCCAGATGTAAACATTGGTTTAGACCTCTGGAGGGATGTGAATATGTTGTGTCAGTCACTTCATTCGGATGACGTGGAAGATTTTTGGCGTACACAAGATGAATGGATTGTGAGTAGCTGGAAGTTGTATCCCAAGAGCTCTGTTCATGTCCTGGATTTAACGAATGGGAAGACTGTGTATATGTTTGTGGACAAATTCTATCCTATCCGGGCAACACTGCTTGAACGGATGTTACGCCACAGGCTCACAGTTCCACCCTCATACTGTCGGGATGTTGTTGTTGCTGGGAATATTATTCAGACGGTCCAGACTGGCTTACGGCAATCATATGAATGTCTTGCATCTGCTCCTATGTAAGTTGTTTCTGCGTTAGTGTTTGTATTTGCTTCACTAGTTTAGTTGCATTAAAAAAAAATACATATGTACTCTTAGATATAGTGTTGTATACCTTTGGTGTTAGTGCTTGCACTGCACGACAAATGGTTTTCAGCTCACCATGGCTAACAGCCAAGAAAGAGTCTGGCTCACCATTGCAAACGGCTTTGGTGTGTAACTCAAATCCGTTGATAGCTGTAAGGGTTTGCTAAAAATCCTATGGCCTTCACTCACCATGTTCTTGTAACAAAGAGTGGCTAGTCCAAGAGGGTACGGCTCTTGGTAAAGACTTTATCAAATCCGTTGATGGTTGCCAGGTTACCCAAAACTGGATGGTTATCACTTTCCATATTCTTTGGATGAAAAGTGGCTAGTCCATAGCAAACGGCTCATGGTAAAGACTTTCTCAAATCCGTTGATAGTTGACAATTTACTAAAAATTGTATGGTTATCGACTCACCATATTACTCTGTGTATGAAGAGTTGGCTAGTCCTGAGCAAACGGCTACAGGTAAAGACATGTCAAATCCGTTGTATGGCTGTGACGGTTTGCCAAAAACTGTTAGGGTATTCCAATTCACCCTTGATTCACGTTCTGAGAAATTGGACTGGTTTTTGTTACACCAGGGTGTTTGTTTTCACCAAAGTATCAACTAGCCCAAGAGTGAGTAGCTACTTGGTAAAGGCTTATCAAATCTACTTATGTTGCTGCAAAGACTGGAAGCTGCTGTTCTTTGATGTTGCTACCTCATTTGATTCTGCTGTTCATCGAGTTCATGCTGTTTCATTTGATGCTGCTGTTTTGGATGTTGCTTCTACGGTTTCTGCTGCTTGTATTGTTGCTGCTGGTTACATTGTATCTGCTGGTATTTGTGATGCTGCTGGTTCGTTTGTTCTTGCTGTCTTCATCTATATTTGCTGCTTACTTTGTTTCTGCTGCTACTCAATCCTCTTGCTTCGAGAAGATCTATCTAGAAACTTGGAATTAACGGAGTCAAAACCAAGTTTAGGGGAGGATTGTTGGGAATTATTGAAAACGACTAAGTGTCATTTCTGCTGTTAGAGATGTTCGTTTCTGCTGATGGCATTAAGTGGTTCCTGCTGATTATGTTCCTGCTGGTCATGTTCTCATTTCTGCTGACAGATATAGAATCTGCTGATCTTATTTATAGACGTGATTATTGTATGCAGGAATTATAGTTATATTCTAGAATTATCTCATGAAGATAGGAATGAGATATATTAGGAAGTAATTGATGTATATCTCTTACGCGTTTTTAGGTGATTGATGTATATCTCTTACGCGTTTTTAGCTTTAGCAATTTAGGGTTTCTTCTCTATAAAAGAAACCTTTAGCATTAGGGTTTTGTACCGATTACGAATTACACAAACAATTTATTATCAATAGAGAGATCCATAGAGGATCATTGTTTATATTTGTTCTTCTTTATACTGCATTGTTTAGTTTCCGCCTAAACAATTGTTAGAGTCTCTCACGTATATACTTGTGATTACATAAGTACTATACAACCACAAAGGCTAGAAGATCTATCTAGTTCAATATCCTAACAGATATGTTATCATTCATTTCAATTTAGAGTTTTACAAATGCAGGTCCTAAAATCTAGAAACATAAAATGTGAATGATAACAAGTTTTAGCCATCTTCATGTCCATGCCACTCTATGCCATAAGTTGTCAATTACCTAAGATAAACATGCATAAAAAGGGTCAACACAAAGGTTGAGTGAAATTCATAGGTTTGAAATGTAATAATTAAATACAAGTTATCATAATT
>BQNB010104118.1:0-23887 GCA_026074375.1 Tanacetum coccineum
CAACTCTCTCTCATCTATCTCTCTCTCAATTTCGAATCTCTCTCTCTCTCTCTCTCTAGTTTCTAGTTCTTGATTCGGGTTATGAAGTGAAGTAAATCGGGAACCTACAACAATTGTGTTTTAGCTAAATGGGAATTCGAGATTAGAAAGGAATTACGACGTAAACATATCCTGGTGTTATGCCGTAATCATCTAAGCTATGGCATAACTGGGTCGGTCCAGTTACGTCGTAACATCAATTAAGAATGATAAGTGTGCAGGTTTACGGCGTAATTGGGCCGATCCAATTACGCCGTAACACTCTCATGGACTTTGAATTTTGGAAGGAATAAGAACCGCTTGTTCAAGCAAAAATAAGAGGGGAGTTTTTCAATTCTTATTTCTATTTTATTTTATAATCTATTTGTGTACAAATTGGACTATGTACATTTCCAATTAGGGGGAGTAGAAATAAGATTCACTTGACCTATATTTGCCTTCGATTTTCTAGTTTTTTTGACATATTTTTCTTACTAAACTAGAATAAATCTTTGCCGAGTGCACGATTACCTTTTATTTCAATTGGTGAGGTTTAGCCTAATGATTTCGTTTTCATCTATTATAAAAAAATTCACCAAAATATGAGTGTGCTGATAGTATTGTAGACTTTAGAACTTGGCATGTACATCATTTTGAAGCCTAAATGATTAGCAAGAATAGACTGTTCAAGAAGGCAACATTTAGGAATTTACCCCCAAACAGCCCATATGTGTGTGTTTATCGACTTGTTACAATGACTTGTCAACCTCCTGTGTAAAACCCCTTGTTGCACTTATTTTTAGTGCAAGATACCCCTAGATCACCTTGTTGAGCCAATCCTTGTTTGAACCCTTTATGTTAATGTTTCGTTACACCATTTCGCCTTAGCCAACCCTGTAGTCTATATTTTCTCTGTGTTGAAATTCCTGGCTACTTATGTCCATGGTTAGGGAAAATGAGCATGGAAATTTTGTGCGTTCATGAAAAACCTATCACTCTTGATCTATGAAGACCCGCTGTATCATTAATTTTGATATTGTTCATCTAAAGTGGGGGGATATGTATGTTGTATGATTGAAAAAAAAGTAGTTAGTGTAAAGTTCTGTATATTTATGTTGGTTATGCATTATAAAACCAACAAGTTGTTTGTGATATGGAGATGGTGCAAAAGCTATCTGTATGATTTTGAAGGCCGAGCTAGTATAATCTGCTTCATCAATTCAAAGCAGGACCTCATTGCTGCATCTGATACTAGCCCGTCATTACTGTTATGATCAGATTTTCGCACTTGGATACTTGGATTGATGGATGGACGGTAGCCGGTTATGACAACCTTAACTTATTTAGACTATTTGTTTTGTGTATTTTATTTAACACCAATTAAATGTGCATCCCATATCTTATCCTACCCTTTGCAATGATTCTGACCTTTAGCCTGCTCGAGTTAAGGAGTGAGCAACCACATATGTCTCATCTATGGTTTTGGCTGAGTATGTGGTTTTTTCGCCTTTACTAGATCAGTGGTATCGAAAAAGAATCAATCACCTATTTAAACCTGTGTGTGTCATCCATGTTGCCTTTAAGAGCTGTTTAGACCCTAATTCTAACTGATGTAGATTTGTGTACTTTCCAAGCTTATGATAGAATACATGCTATGACGGTGCAATTGAGTGATCACCTCGAAAATGAAACACTTAGACTAGTAAGAGAGTTGAGTGATTTTGATCCCCTTTTCGTAAGGTGTTTGGCTTTGATGGTTTCTAGCATAAGTAAATTATGAATTCATTTCTCTGAGTTAAATTAGGGAAGTCATTTTATAAATTCTTTTAATAGGTCTACTTGAGGGCAAGTAGAAGTCAAGTGGGGGGATATTTGATAACATCAAATAGTTAATACTTTTAGTATCAAAATCCCTATCAAAATGCTTTTAATTATTATATAAATGCCTGGCAATGATACTTAATCACTTCATATTTCATTTACAGGAAGAACACGAGCATTGGAGTAAGAGACGCGGGATTTGGACGTGGAAATCAAGCAAATGAAGGATCTCAAGGCTAGTTTTGGCGTAATCACCCTGCAGGAGTTATGCCGTAACCAAATTAAAGAAGAAATGGGTCAGCACCACAGTTACAACGTAACTACTTCGTTACCATTACGCCGTAACCTGCCACGTTGAAGAAGGATGACTCATCCTAGTCATAGTTACGGCGTAACATGGGTGCTATAGTTACGCCGTAACACAATTTAAGCCTGCATAATAGAAGTCCACATCAGCATGATTATGCCGTAACCTACTACATCAGATACGAGGTAACCAAATTGAAACTTATAAATAGAGCCCCTATTCTGCATATTCGACATCAACCCTTCCACCACATTATCAAGGGGTGAACCAAGCTTCCATAGGTTGAAGAATTCCACCAGAAGTACAAGGAAGAAGTCACTTTACTTAATTTTATATTTAATCGTTCATAAACACATAATGTAAGACTAATGATGATTCAATCCATGATTCCTTTCATTTACTCTTGTTGTATTGTTACCATGAGCGGCTAAGCACTAAAGTTATGAATTTACTGATGTTATGATTATTCCTCATTTATTTATCATTTGAATTAGATATCCTAATTGTCTGTTATTGATCCCTGAGTTTTGGTAGTATTCAGGGTGGTTTAGACCCTATTCATCTTTTTATTAGGTTGATATGTTAAACTTAAGATCAACAGGGTATTAGGGTAGGTTGGCATCTATCCCTTAAATAGGAATTTATCAAATTATCGCCTTAATTACTGTCACACCCCGAGAATTTCCGGTCGATATTTTAAACTTTTCCGACAATTATTTTTACTTTTATATGTTACGTTTGAATCTGGCGGTTTACCGGGAAGTAAACCCGCGTAAATCTGAAAAACGTCATCGGACGCGTTTTGGCATCAGATATTCATTAGTTTAGATATTATATGAGTTATTTTATCTTTTCTAAGTGTTTTGTAGTTTACGATCACTCCCGATATTTATTTTTACGCTTTAACGTTTACATTGCGTTTTTCGCGTTTTTGACCTAACGGAACCTCGGAAACTCGAAATCTTTTCATGTAAACTTTAGTCATCGTCCATATCGTATTCTTAAGTCAAAAAATTTCATTCATCCCTCCCCCTCTACTCAAAACACACGCATACACACTCTAATATAATTCCCATGGAATCTTTTCACTTTAATTTAAAACTTATGCATGCATAAGTGGGATAGTGACCTCATTGTCTTAACCTTCCCATGCACCAACACCTCTTTTACACAATTTGTCACCTTGCATGTGAGGACCACAAAGGCACTAACTTGAAATGGATTTAGTTAACTAAACTTGGAGCCAAAGCAAAACTATGAACCTTGAACCATGATGGTCCTTGTGACCTAGTTTCGGCTGAACCACACACACACACACACACACCTTTGGTGTGTGTTGGTCACTTAATACTTAAAACCATGTAACCCTAAACCTTCCTTTGGCCTATAAATACCCCATTATAACACACACTAGGGTTTCATATCATTTTCCAAGCCTCATCAAAATATTTTCTCTCTCTCTCTCTTGCTCTCCTAGCCCACGACACACACTAACACACACACAATCCATACTTTTGATTTCTACCAAGATTCACACATTCCATACTTCATTTTATCAAGATCCAAGGTTATTCCAAGAAGGTTTTCATTTGATTTCAAGTATTTTCAAGATCTACAAATTAGGGTTTGGTTATTATTTGGGGTTTTTCTAGATCTATTATTTTGGGGTATAGATCTTGTGATTTCACTACTTGTTCTTCATTCTTGTAAGTATCTTGAATCTTTCTTTGTGGTTTTTCTTACATTCTTCTTATATGTTCAAGATCCATACATCCATATGTTGTGTTTCAATTTTTGAAAGATTATAAAACAAGATTTTATAAATAATGATGTTCCATTTGTTTCACTAGTTAAATACTATGTTCTTGGTGAGATGAGAGTTAATGAGTGTTGCAACAATAGAAATGAAGGGATTATGTTAGATTTAGGTGTGGTTTTGTTGTGGATTAGTTGTTATATTAGACACTATTGTGAAGTTTGGGTGGATTTTGGTTGCGTTTTTGACAAAAAGTGCTTGCTGTCCTGAATTTGTTTTGAGGTTTTGGTCGACCTAAAAATGTTTTCATTAGGCGTAAAAGTAGTTTTTGAAGAGCTCGTTTCGAATAGATAGTTTTTCATATATCACACTTTAAAAACGGATTTAAAACGACCAAGTTATGGCCAAATGAAACTTGAAACATTTTTCGGCAAAACCAAATGAATAGTTGCTGATGTGAATAGTAAAACGGGTTTTCGGACACTTTCGGACATTTTTGGACTTTTTAAACATTAGCGAAACATATAGTAACACTTATATATTTATTGGTATTGTTTAATGACGTCGTTAACATATTTTGGGAAAAGCGAGAAAGTTACTAAAAATAGTAAGTTTGGTACGAATTTAGCGAAACGGACTTAGAAGTTAAGTAATTAAGGCTACTTAGTGCGTTTTGACTTATGGAAACTTAACAAATATAGGGGACGGTATTAACGTCCCAAAACTAAAAACTTTTCTAAAATAGAAACTTACTAAAATTGGAAACTTTTGGATAAACGCCGAAACTTAAAGAAAAACTATATGATTTTATTTCGTCATGATTTGATAATCAAACTAAAGCAAACACACATGGATGTATTTTGGTGATGAACATATTGTGCAATTCTTGGCATACTTTACGTGTTTTTGAGACGTGTTATTATTCTAGGTCGCTATATCACCTTTTACTTGCGTGATTATCATTTGCTCATTTTGCTAAGGTGAGTTCATAGCCCCATGTTTTACTACTTTTAACGATGTTGGATTTTCTAACATACCCTTAGAGGTCGTTCCTTGTATCTCGTGTGATGTTTATTATGACGTCACGCCCCCGGACACGTGTATTCCGTCCATGCCTCATTTGGGGGTGTGAGAGATTGGTATCCATAGCCAAGGTTATAGAGAACCAGGTAGTATATCTAGGTCTGGTCTATAACTAGTATGTGATCCTACGTGCTTTACCTGTTTGCATATATATCTTATTATAATAGCGTCTAATATATAATCCGTACATATTATATATTATATTGCCATAATTACCCTATTCATCATTTTGCCATATCATATTTCGCATCGTACTTATTTCTTGGCATTGCTTGCACGTGCATGGTGGCATATCAATGAGGATTTTATATAAACTTGTGCTTGTGTAGGTCATGGCTTCTCCTATTATTTCTATTTGGTCTGATTCGTTTGAGGAGTGCGTGGGCTCTCATGTCCCACGAGTGATTCTCTTTGACGTTATTCCTGCTATTATCCCTGTTATCCCTGAGGTTCCTATTGTTTCAGCTGACCCTATAGTTACACCGGAGGTGGGGACAGTTTCAGTAGTCCTACCTTCGGGTACTGATTTAGTGATGTATTTCATCTTCTTCTGATTCTGATCCATCAGAGGATTCTTTACCTCCCACACCAGATTTTCCATTGGTTTCACCCTTTTTGTGTTTTGATGACTCGGAGGCGGACGATTAGTCCGAGCCTGCTGAGGAGAGACCCGAGAGGCATGAGTCTCTTACCGTTCATGATGCTGAGGTTTCGAGATGGAGGGACATGGTCGCATCTAGGCCGTCCACACCATCAGGACCGTCATCTCATGATATTCTTGCACCATCATCTAAGTTTCCCCTTACTCTTATTCTTGCCCCACCTGGGATTCGTCAATGTTTAGCAACTCTTACCCGACCCGGTGAGGCTATCCCTTTCGGTCAACTTTATTGCACCCATCCTAATGCGCCCTGTAAGTTGTTGACTGTGAGGAAGATAGTTAGACCTTTACCTGCTTATAGACTTGCATAGATACGTGTATCTCATCATTCATCGGATCATCATTCTTCACCAGACTTATCTTCTTCTAGTTCATCTTTAGACCCATCATCAGTTCATTCTTCGGGATGTGATTCATCAAGTTAGGCTCATTCAAGACCATCGACTAGAGATGCACCACCTAGGTTAATTTATCCATAAGTTTTAACTCCACTATATAGTGAGGCATTTAGAAGTTGGAGGGCTGCACCATTAACTACTCCATACCTACCGACTACATCAGAGTCATCTTCAGGTTCATCATCTGAGAGGTCATTGGATTTATCTTTACCTTCTTCTAGGCCATCTCACAAGAGATGTAGGTCCCCTATTGCTTCGGTACCATCACCTACTCATGTTTCGAGGTCGATAGCTCCTACTCCTGCTGATCTTTTACCACCTTGCAAGAGGTTTAGAGGTTCATACTCATCAGAGGATAGCGGAGAGGAGCATATGGAGGTGGATACTGCTGATGCAGAGGCTGTTGCAGATGTAGGTATTAGTGAGGGAGTTGTAGCTCACACTAGGGATGGTGTAGGTATGAGTTGAGATTGCTGCTAGTGATGTTAGGGAGGATGATGAGGAGTTTGAGGCAGAGGCTATTGCGGCAGACACGAGAGAGATCGCTGTAGATCCATTGGCTATTGGTGATAGTTCTGATTCTTCTAGAGGAGGTATACCTGATCTTGAGGATACTATTTATGATATAGTTCACTACATGTCAGAGGTTCGTATTGATAGGATTACAGATTGAGACCACTCAGAGACAATTGGAGACTAGTCAGTTGGTAGCTAGTGGAGAGCGAGCTAGTTTGGTTGAGAGGATTGGTAGTTTAAGACTGGAGTACCTAAAGGTTCGAGCCATGTTGAGTATAGAGAGAGATCAGATTAACAGTCTTCGTTGGCACATGGCACTTTCACAGGAGGAGTTTCGTCAGGTTCGTAGGGATCGTGATGATACTCGGAGGAGACTTAGGAGGTTGGAGTCGTATGTTGTAGAGACTTTTGGGTTTCGCCCATAGACTGAGTAGTACCATATCATGTAGGGACATTAGACTGATGGTTAGGTTTAGATGTTGGCAGTAGAAATAATCGTAAATCATGTACCTATTTTGGATTGGTTGTAACCGAATTATGCTTTTATTCGTGAAATGAAAAGCTTGTTTTGATTCTCTCGCGTATTCATCTATATTGTTATTTACTTGTTCTGGCAAAACATGTTCTATTGTATTTTTCTATATAAACCCTATTTACCATTTATAATGGCTATACCTCGTATCGGATCTCATCAAGTGTTATGTCTTGTAATATAGAACAATGACTATCAATCGCTCTGGTATGACCCCTGAAGCAATCGAATAACTCGTTAACCCACATGTAGAAGAAGCATTGGTATGTGATCCTATGTGCCTTACCTGCTTGCGTATATATCATATAATAATAGCATTATATATATATATATATATAAGTACTGATTATATATATATCATATTGCCATAATTACCTTATTCATCGTTTTGCCATTTCATATTTTGCATCGTACTTATTTCTTTGCTTTGCTTGTACGTTTCATGGTTTCATATAAAGAGGATTTATATAAACTTGTGCTTGTGTAGGTCATAGTTGCTTTTGTTATTTCTATTTCGTCTAATACGTCTGAGGAGAGTGTGGGTTCTCATGCCTTACGAGTGATTCTCTTTGGTGCTATTCCTGCTATTAACCATAGCTATCCCTGTGTTCCCATTGTTTTCCGGCTGACCCTAAAAGTTACATTTCAGGAGGGGGCAGTTTCAGTCGTCTCCCTTCCGGGGTACTTGATTTAGTGGATTATTCACCTTCTTCTGATTATGATCCATCGGAGGATTCTCTACCTCCCGCACTATATTTGCCATTGGTTTCACCCTTTTTGTGTTCTAATGACACGGAGGCGGACGATGAGTCCGAGCCTGCTGAGCAGAGACCCGTATCATCATCTCATGATACTCTTGCACCATTATCAGAGTTTCTCCTTGCACCTGTTGTTGCCTCACCCGGGATTCGTCGACGTTCAATGACTCTTATCCGACCCGATGAGGTTATCCCTTTCGGTCGACCTTACCGCACCCATCCTAACGGGCCGCGTAAGTTGTTAACTATGAGGAAGAGAGTTAGACCTTTACCTGCTCGTAGACTTGCATGGAGACGTGTATCTCATTCAATCTTCGGATCGCCATACTTCAACCAACATAATCTTCTTGCCTAGTTGCAGTACCTTTAGATCATTCCTTATCCGGACATACACCACCAAATACCACCAATGCTGATTCATCTACACCATAGAGATTTGTTCATCGATCACTTGCTAGGACTCCACGACATAGTGAGGCTTTTAGACGTTGGAAGTTTGCACCATTGTCTACTCAATTACAAGAACTTTCTGACAAGGGATTTATAAGACCAAGATCCTCACCCTGGGGAGCCTCAGTCTTGTTTTTTCAAAAAGAAAGATGGATCTTTTCGGATGTGTATCGACTATCGTGAACTAAACAAGTTGATGGTAAAGAATCGATATCCACTTCCGAGAATCGATGACCTATTTGATTAGTTGCAAGGATCAAGAGTCTACTCTAAGATCGACTTGAGATCTGGTTATCACCAACTCAGAGTTCGAGAGGAAGACATTCCAAAGACAACATTTAGAACACACTACGGTCACTATGAGTTTCAAGTGATGCCGTTTGGACTGACCAACGCACTGGCGGTATTCATGGATCTGATGAATCAGGTGTGCAAACCGTAGCGAGATAAATTCGTGATCGTTTTTATTGATGACATCTTGATCTACTCCAAGAGCGAAGAAGAGCACGCAGAACACCTTAAGTTAATCCTGGAATTACTTAAGAAGGAAGAATTGTACGTCAAGTTTTCAAAGTGTGAATTTTAGCTGTCGAAGGTATAATTTCTTGGTCACGTGATTAATAGTGAGGGCATTCACGTAGACCCGGCTAAGATTGAGTCAATCAAGGATTGGGCATCGCCTAAGACTCCGACATAGATTCATCAATTTCTAGGTCTTGCTGGCTATTACTGACGATTTATCAATGGTTTCTCAAAAATTGCCAAGCCTATGACGAAGCTGACTCAAAAGAACGTAAAGTTTGATTGGAGTGAAAAGGTAGAAGCTGCATTTCAACTGTTGAAGCAGAAGTTGTGTAGTGCACCGATTTTGGCTTTACCCGATAGTAGTGAAAACTTCATGGTTTACTGTGATGCTTCTCGTAAAGGATTGGGCGCAGTTTTGATGCAAAGGGAGAATGTCATAGCCTACGCGTCATGCCAACTTAAGATTCATGAGAAGAATTACACTACACATGACATAGAGCTTGGAGCTGTAGTATTTGCTCTCAAAATGTGGAGACATTATTTGTATGGCACGAAGTGCGTTGTGTTCACTGATCACAAAAGTTTGCAACATATTCTAGATCAGAAAGAGTTGAAAATGAGACAACGTAGATGGTTAGAGTTGTTGAGTGATTACGACTGCGAGATTCGTTATCATCCGGGAAAAGCAAGCGTGGTGGCGGATGCCTTGAGCCGAAAGGAACGACTTAAGCCACTATGAGTTCGAGCTTTGGTTATGACGATTAGTCTGAACCTCCCTGTGCAGATTTTAGAAGCTCAAGTTGAGGTGAGAAATGAGGAGAATTATGGAACAGAAGATCTGTGTGGTATGATTAAGAAGCTAGAGCCACGTACTGATGGAACGTTGTGCTTACATGGGAGAAGTTGGATACCCTGTTTTGGTGACTTAAGAGAATTGATTATGCACGAGTCGTATAAGTCAAAGTATTCGGTACATCCTAGATCGGACAAGATGTACCAAGATTTAAAGAAGCTGTATTGGTGGCCGAATATGAAGGCTGAGATTGCCACCTACGTCAGTAAATGTTTGACCTGTGCCAAAGTCAAGGCCGAATGCCAAAAACCATCCGGTTTGTTGGTTCAACCCGTGATCCCAGTATGGAAGTGGGAGAACATTACTATGGATTTCGTAACTAAGTTACCAAAAACATCAACTGGTCAAGATACAATTTGGGTAATTGTTGACCGACTCACAAAATCTGCTCATTTCTTACCAATGAAGGAAACCGACTCAATGGAGAAGTTGACGAGACAATACTTGAAGGAAGTAGTCTCGAGGCATGGAGTGCCAGTTTCAATTATTTTTGATCGAGACAGTAAGTTTACCTCTTATTTTTGGAAATCATTGAACGAAGCCCTAGGTACTCAATTGGATATGAGTACAGCTTACCATCCACAGACTGATGGTCAGAGTGAGAGAACTATCCAAACCTTGGAGGACGTGCTACGTGCTTGTGTGGTGGATTTTAGGAAAGGTTATGATAGACACCTACCTTTGGTGGAGTTTTCTTACAACAACAATTATCACACTAGTATCTAGGACTTGTTCGTTGAAGCTCTCTACTTGCCAAAAAATGTAGATTTCGGCCCTATTTGTTTGGCTGTGATTAGGACGCTTAGCTCACTGTTCGGAAATTATTCATGAATCAAAGTGTAGAGTCATTCAGATCAAAAGAGAATTCTAGCTGCACGTGATAGGCAAGTAGATCTTGCCGATAGGAGGCTGTAGCCATTAGAGTTTGAGGTTGAAGACAAGGTCATGTTGAAAGTGTAGAAATGGAAAGGGGTTGATACGTTTCGGCAAACGGGGGAAGATGAACCACCTTGTTATATAGGACATTTTAAGATTATTGCTAAGGTAGGGTAACGCTTGGTATCCGACTTGACATTCCATCAGCAGTAAAATCCGAGTTCATGTACTTTTCATGTTTCCAAATCTGAAGAAAGTGTTTCGTAGTCGTAAACCACCCCTAGCTATTACATTGGATGTGATCAGATGATGACAAAGGCCCATTTCATTAAAGAACCAAGGTTGTGATCTTATGGATCGAGAAGTTAAACGGTCTGAAGCAAAGCATGCATTCCAATCTTGAGTCTGATGTAATTCGTGACGAGGGGCGCCAGGTGTTCTATTTGGGAGCGCGATGACCAAATGAAGAAAAAGTACACTCATCTTTTTCGTTAACCCTCTTGTCACACGTCTTAAGATTTGTGGACCAAAGATTCTTTTACTGGGGGAATGAATGTCAACTCCTTAAGATTTGAACGCGGTCCAATATTTTAAACTTTTTCGACAATTATTTTTGACTTTTATACGTTACGTTTGAATCTGGCGGTTTACCAGGAAGTAAACCCGCGTAAATCTGAAAAACGTCATCAGACGCGTTCTGGAATTGGATATTCATTAGTTTAGATATTATATGAGTTATTTTATCTTTTCTAAGTGTTTCGTAGTTTACGATCACTCTCGATATTTATTTTTACGCTTTAACGTTTAAATTGTGTTTTTTACGTTTTTGACCTAACGGAACCTCGGAAACTCAAAATCTTTTCGTGTAAACTCTAGTAATCGTCCATATCAATTGTTAAGCCAAAAATATCCTTCATATCTCTCCCCCTCCATATATTAGATGCCTAAACCTAAACCGAATGCACCATGATTCTTGAAATTAAATACAAGAGCATCTTTTGAAATATTCATGCATGTGTGCATGAAAGTGACATATGAGGAGGTATTTCTCATGCACATATCCTTATGGAAGACTTGTACATGTGATCATTTGGACTTATGCACCACCCTTTGACTTGGAAATTCAAATTTGTGACAGAATGATAAAGAACTTGGACCAAAATTTTAAACAATGTTGGTTCCATTTGTGAACTTGTTTCGGCAGATCCACAACCAAACCCCCTTTGGTATGGTGGGGCACTTATACTTAAATCAATGTACCACCTCAACCTCTCCTTTGGCTATAAATAACCCCATTATAACAATCACCAGGGTTTCATATAATTTTCTAAGCCTCATCAAAATTTCACATCTCTTTTTTCCCTCTCTCTAGGCCACGGCCAACAAACACCCCTTATAGGGTTTTCATATCTTTGATTTCTCAGCATGATCTCACATCTTTCCAAAGTTCATTTCTAAGAACAAATATAAGGTGTTTTGAACGCTTGGTTTTTTGATTTAAGGGTTTTATTAAGATCTAGAATTAGGGTTTTGATTAATTATTTGGGGTTTTTCTAGATACTATTATTTTGGGGTTAAGATATTGTGATTTAATCTACTTTGCTTATTCATTCTTGTAAGTATCGTGAATATTTACCTGTAGTTTTCCTTATGTTTTTCTTATATGTTAAAGATCCATACATCCTTATGGATGTGTTTCAATTTTATTTAAAGATTATAAAAAAAGATTTTAAATAATATTATGTTCCTATTTGTTTCAATAGTTAAATACTTTGTTCTTGGTGAGTTGAAAGTGGGATGAGTGTTGCACATTAGTCAATAAAGGGATTATGTTTAGATTATGTGTGGTTTTGTTGGGGATTAAGTTGTGAATAGAGATTGGCTAGATTTGACACTATTGCGATGTTTGGGTGGGATTTTGGTTGAGTTTTTTGACAAATGTGTTTGCTGTCCCTAAATTTATTTGAGGTTTTGGTCGACCTAAAAATATTTTCATTAGGCGTAAAAGTAGTTTTTGAAGAGCTCGTTTCGAATAGATAGTTTTTCATATATCACACTTTAAAAACGGATTTAAAACAACCAAGTCATGGCCAAATGAAACTTGAAATATTTTTCGGCGAAACCGACTGAATAGTTGCTTATATGAATAGTAAAACAGGTTTTCGGACACTTTCAAACATTTTTGGACTTTTTAAACATTAGCGAAACATAAAGTAACACTTATATATTTATTGGTATTGTTTTATGACGACGTCAACATATTAGGGAAAAGCGATAAGTTATTAAAAATAGTAAGTTTGTAAGTATTCTAGCGGATTGGACTTAGAAGTTAAGTTATTAGGCTAGTTAGTGCGTTTTTGACTTGTGGAAAGTTAACACACATATAGGAGAGGTTTTAACCGTCTCGAAACTAAAATCTTTCCTAAAATAGAACTACTACTAAAATGTGAAACTTTTAGGACAACGCCGAAAACTTAAAGAAAAACTATATGATTTCATTTCATCGTATCTTGTTAATCAAACTAAAGCAAACATACATGGATGTCTTTTGGTGATGAACATATTGTGCAATTCTTGGCATACTTTCCGTGTTTCTGAGACGCGTTATTGTTCTAAGGTAGTGAGACTCAGATCTTCTTCTATCCACCTTTTTACCTGCGTGATATCATTTGCTCATTTTTGATAAGGTGAGTTCATTGGCCCCATGTTTTACTTCTTTTACCTTTGCTATTATGGGGTGAGTAACATTGCTTGTTTGCAAAACTATGGACCAACGGTTACTTTACGTTACTTTTACCTGATTACGTGTTGCCTAAGTACGCGTATAGTCCCACTAATGCGCCGTACCGAACTTATTATGAACCACCGTCAATTGCTTAATGTCCGTATGGTTTAAGTGTGCAGTATGTTTGTAAATAGGATCTATTGAGGAGTATCTTATCCCTATCCTGGTAAGTTAGGCTTACTTAGATTCGGATTAGGACGGTACAATCAAAGGATTGTTACCATGTGGAATGTTAATAGGTGATCTACGGTTAGTATACCTTTAGGGCGTGGCAATTACTTTTTGGCATCTTTAAAATGCTTCCTTTTTAAATTGAGCTTTGGTTCATCGAGCTTAGTGCAAACAGTAATACATTCTTTTTGTCGAAGTGTATATGTTATAATGTCTCGTGTGTAATGTGAACTTGTGGTCACTATTTTTATGATTTTATTCCAAACACCTATGAATTTCACTCAAATTTTATCCGTGTTTGGACGTTTTAGCATTGTTTTTCTTCAGGTGCTTTAGGCTGTTGGTGTCTTTGACTGTTATTGGTCGATATTGCATTGGGCCGATTTTCAAGAAACGCTATTATCTACTGTTTAAACATCGTTGTCAATTTCTAAAACTTTTATTCGCTTCCGCATATTATTTTTAAAACTACCCCACCACCACATATATCAAACTTGAACTAATTCTTAATTAATGCGACATTGTTAGATTTCAAACGTACCCTTGGGTTGTTCTTTGTTTCTATGTAGTGTGTTTTATTAGGACGTATACGCCCCCAGGATCGTGTTTCCTTATATGACCCGTTTAGGGGTGTGACGTCCTATGACCTAAAATCACATATTGTAAACAAATTAAAAATTTCCAGTTGCATCTGTGACAATGAAGTTAATCTATTCTATAAAGCCATTGTCAAAACCCGATAGTTATGGATTTTGAAACCCTATTTTAGATCAAAAACTCCTCTCCTAGAAATGTCTCATAATATTATTCTCGTCTCTTAAAACACCGCAACCAAAATAGATACATGTTGGTCGAAAAACCAACTCATGGTTTTCCCGTTAACTTGGAACAACAACATCTTGTTACATGCCGCATGGGATAATGGTACTTCCATCTCTTCCCATCTCCAACCAATTGCATCAAATGCAAGGATGTTTGGCAACCTAAATCTCTTGGACCTATGGAGATATTGGGGGACCAAATGTTTGAGTTTAGGTGTTATATAAATCAGATATGCCTTGGAGTCGACTTCGGAGCACGGACGATGGATAAAGAGTTAGAGGATGTTTACTAAACTTCATTGAGGTTAAACGAAAGCTTACTTTTCCATTTACTTGGCATACAATGGAGGTAATGTCATTTTATGTAGTAATCTTCGACTATATTTGGTAACATATTGAAACAAGTAACGATTTCTAATGACTCTACTCAAAATAGTTAATGTAGAACAATGTTGTTAACTTATGATTTTATCTTGTAAGGTATAGGACAAATATGTGATAATATGTGTAGTGCTTAATTTCTCTGTATCAGACGAGTCTCCAGTGAAATTACTAAGGACGGTAGAGTCATAGGTAGAGGAATTAGGAAGAAAAACTTATATGTGATGATATTTAGGAAATAAAGCCTAAATGATCAATTTTGTCTAGCAACGATTGATTGAAAATTTCCACATTGTGGCATAGATGAGAGTAGTCACTGCTAACATGCGGTCTCTTTCAATCGTATGGCTTCTAAGGAATAGTTAGAAATCTACCCAATCTTAAGTTTTGCCCAACATTTTGTGTTGCTTGCAAAATAGGAAAACAAGCTCATGCTAGTCACAAAGCATAGAATATTAGTTATTATCGAATAGATGCTTAAAAACTTTCTCTTAGGAGATCTCTTCGATCCAATCTCCGTACGGATGTTACGGAGGAAACCGTTACACCCATATAGTCATAGTAGTGATACTCTAGGTATACTTTGGACTAGATTCCTTACTGATACAATACGAAGCTTTTGACTCATTTCGAATAATTACTTAGTAGAGAAATTCAAAACCAATTAGGTTAGTTCAAATTGTGTTCAATAAGAACCGCTCGGTAGATAATTTGCATATATGAGGTGCAATTTGAGTGTTTTTTAAAGCCAATGGTATTTACACATAACTTCTCGGCTCAACGCACTCCTTAATCAAATGACGGGTTGAAAGGTAAAAAATATGGACACTTCAAGAAACTAGTAGTAGAACAATGTTAAATGAACAATCGTTACCACAAAAGTTTTGGTGTAACGCCGTAGATACTTCAACATACATTCTCAAAGAATTCTTATCTTGAGCATTCTAGGAAAAAACACCTTCCGAACTTTTTAAGAGGTATAGAACCTACGCTAGATTATTGTAGGGAGTGTTTGTGGAAGCAAAGTGGTTCTATATTAAACACAAAGAATACCCTTACCAAGTTTGACCCAAAGTTATACAAAGGTGTCTTTTTAGGATATTCTCAAAATAGTAAGCCTACCATCAACCTAAACAAAACACTAGGGAAAGTCGAAGAATCACATTAACGTGACTTTCGATTGAAAAAATTCCTCCACCCTCTAAGACATCACCCCTTGGTGGAGATGAGTGACTTAGATGTAACCGAAGAAAGCCATTAGGAGGAAAAAACCGAAAAGAAAAATCTTGAAAATGTTGTTGAGGTTAAACTTTTGTAATTGTGTAATAGTCATATTCAAGATATTTAGGTACCTTCTCTTTAGAAAATTGTCATAGGAAATCTTTAACAAAGTACACCCTTAGATCTCAAGACCAAACCAAGTAACTTCTTATGTTTGTATCATATATAGAACCTACGCAATGTGATTATCGACTCATTAGGAGATGAAAGTTGGTTATTAGACATGCATGAAAAAAATTAAAATCAATTCATTGCCTATCCGAAGTTTGGGAGTTAGTTCGCAGAACATAAGATATGACATTATAGGAATTAAGTGGGTGTTTAGATAGTTAGACGAGTACGTCGTTGTTTACTCAAAATAGCTAGAGTTACGTTGCTCAAGGCTACAACCAACAGAGGGCATTGTTTTATGTGAAACTTATGCCCGGTCTGTTGGACCTTGAGTCCATTACGAATATTATTGCTTTTGCCTTGTTGCCTTTGATTTTAAAACTTATTCTAAATGGATGTAAAAAGTGCATTCTTGACACGGTTTTCAATCAATGTGAGGTATATGTGGCACAACCTCCGAGGATTCATTAATTTTGCAAAACCGGGATCATGTTTATAAATAAAGAAGCTTTATATGGGTCTTAAACAAGCACCCAAGCTTGGTATGATAGATTAAAGCTTTCCCTTATTAAAAATGGATATAATATTAGGTATGGTAGTTACACTCTTTTTACTAAGAAGAAAAGTTCAATTCTTCATCATTGTTCACAAAATATGTCGCTTGACCAATATATTCGCGGTTCGACCTCTGAGAGTCCAAGACATATGTGTTGAATTTGCCAAATTCTTGCATGGACGAGGTTCGAGGCAGAGCATGATGGGTGACTTAACTGCTTCCATGGATACAATTAAACAAATGAAGATGGTATATTCTTTAATCAATCTAAGTATATTAATGAAATGCTTATGAAATTTGCGTCTAGGGGAAAAAGGGGAATTTTTCTTTAAACTATAAAACCCCCGCAGTCCTCATGATACTAAACTCACGAAAGATGTAGAGTGTGAGTCGGTAGATAGTACCCAAGTATCCGAGGAATGTTAGGTACTTTATTTTACTAATGACAAATTGGCACGATATTCATGTTTAGTGTCTGCACTTTATGCCGTTCCAAGAGGCTCCCAAAACCTCTTCTGGAAGCGGTTAAGCGTATCTTCCTTGATACAATTAATCAGGCCACTACGCACTTAGGATTATGGATATCCTAAGGGGAACGGCATAGTGCCGTAAGTATATGCTGACTCTTGTTCATGCGGAGTGATATGTGACCGAAAAAAGCTTTAGCGGTATTTGTACGTTAGTAGGATGTTGTTTGAATCTTGGTTCTCGAAAGGAAACAAACGTCTTGCTATTATTCCACTACGAAGCGGAATAACGTAAGCGATGTGATGGAAAGCGCATGTCACCAGCAATATGGTTGACAAGTCTCATAGTATACGAAGTACGACTCGAACAACGTATCCCATCATGTGCGGACAACAAAGGCCGGCGGATTGACTTAGAACAAAAAACCCGGCAATGCTACATTCTCGCTACAAACACATCAAATTTCAGTCACACTTTCTTCGTGGATAATGATCAAAATAGGACAAGATCCTCACAATCGAAAAGTTCCGTCCGTCGACAATATTGCAGACTTTTCTTTTCTAAACTCTTAAACGTGAATCGTTTAAAATATCTACGTCTTGGTTTAGATTTGATGGAAACACATTCCATAAAACATATCAGTCCCGTTCTCTTATTCTTGTCTCATTATTGTACCGTGTTCCTATTCCGTGCTTCAGGACAACTTTAAAAACTTACATTCGGATGTACTTTAACGAATATTTAATTTCGTTGTAAAATTGCAATTAAAATGTCACCTTCTTAGTCAAAAATTTTGTCAAAAACCGAGTCCAAAAACCTTGACTGAGGGCGGCCCCCATATAGGCGGCCCCCAATATATTTGGGACCGCCATCAGCAGATCATAATATGGAAAAACACTTAAACAAAAAAAAATCAAAACACAAAAACAAACACCCCATTTTTTGTTGACTAGATAACTGAACACGGCACCCAAAACTCTATCAAAACTCATATTCTACCATTAAAACACCAATGAAGATCAAATCAACACCTATAATCAATCCTAACATCACAAAGATCTTCAAATTGTAAAGTCATTTTCACTCTATTATTCTTTACAATTTGAGTCTACGGGTTCATGTATCGGAAACACCAAAAAATTGAAATTGAGGATTTTCCTCATTTTTTCTTTTATTTTTGTTACAATTAGAAAAACTATGAATACAATGTACAACTTTTATGCCTTCATGTGAAATAGGATTTGCACATATTAATGAGCTTGTAGAAAAAATTGTTCTTTGAACTAAAAACCCCAATTTTTATTTTTCAAATCACCTCACGTTAGGAACTAATAAATTGTTGTTATGCATTGTCAATACAACCTAAAAACGTTTTCAAACACATGCATAAAGATCTCATGAACAAATTTCAAGATACATAATTCATATGTATTTTTCGACTTGTTTGGATGTGCCAAAATTCAAATTAAGGAGTGTTTGGGTTAACTCTTTGGATTTTAATGGTTTAGGCTGAAGTTAAATCGTTAATCCACTATTTATTGAATTTAGGCACTCACTAAGAAAAAACATGAACTCATAATCATCATACAAGTCATAACGCAGATTAAAATATGGTATTGTTTGTGGTCTTTATTGTAATTTTTGCCTCTAGTACACGTCTAGATCATCAAAGACACGAAACTACATACCCCTAATATCAAATGAATTTAATCAACCCTTACTAAACACAATGGCAAATCTTGAAAACGGTACTTTCACGAGGGAAGGATTGTAAGTCCAAACTTTGAAAATATGAGTCATATTCGTGCTAAGTTTGAGTCAATCGGCTTTGATTGTTTGTTAGACATTAACGAACAAATTGTACCTTGCTTTGATCTTGAGTTTTATTGTCAACTCACTTTTACCTATAATCCCGAGGGTTAATTTGTTGTCAACCTCGTCATTCAAAATAAGGCATTCTCCCTCACTCTTGAGGAATTCGGTCAAATTCTGATAATCCCATTCAAAGGTCAAGCCTCTAAGACCGAAATGTGGTCTCTTGACCATTTGTCAGTAAGTGTTCAAAGTAGAGGTTCTTATAATACCAAACATCCGTCTCCAAGAGTCATTAAGACTCTTATTCAAGTTCCTCGACAAGGTCAAGAGACTCGTACCAAAAATAAGAAAACCATTGTCGTAGGTGAAAAATTTTTTTAACCCGAGAGATTCAAACTCATATGAAACCTTGGGTTGATATTATTCGTAAAAAACGCCATTTGTCTAGGAGGACATAGAGATCATGTCTCCCGCTTGTCTTTGTCACACTGCTTTATTGCATTGGAGACATCATCCTTATAACCTAACAATTTTTCATTCTCAAAGAATGGAAAAGATTGGATCAAAACACAAAGGAAATCTTACTATATTGGAATGCTCTTGACTTAGGGCTATTCAAACATGTCGTGTACCGTCTCTACATGTGCTAGTTTTTGTCCATTATCATCTACACATGATCAACCCTGAATCGCATCGCTCCTATTATGTACATCCGCGGAAAGACACAGCGGTCGGGCATTGAAATGACCTCGTAAATCAATGCTAGCTCCTATCCCTACCACTCAAATTCATCTTCCTATTCGTTCCACTTGATCACGTAGTTGATGATAAAATGTGATATTATTTCACCTACAGTTCCTCTTCTCCTTTTCAAAAGTCTCTTCTTCTTCTAATGTTGCTTTCTAGAGTACCGTCAAACCTTACTAAATGAATGTCATGATTGAAAATCTTTCTATCGAAATATAACTCTTAAATATCAACCACGAATGCTCACCGAGACGGGTTAGGGTCCAATTGGACAAGCTCTTCAAGAACATGATGGGATGTCGATAGGAAAAGGATGTAAAAGCATGTCGGTATAACTTTAAGAAACTATTATTAGTATTATTATCTCCTCTTATCTAATACATTATGTATTTTAATATTATCAGGATAGAAATAATGACATGATGACTTCCGATTATTAGAGTGATCTTTTAATTCTTATCATTCCTATTAATGCTTACTTGTACAATTTTGTGTTAATCATTGATGCTTCCTTTGTGACAACTTTCTCCAAGACTTATTAAATATGCATGCTTTAAGATTATGATTGACTGATTGTTAATTTAGATTTACTTGATTTTTGACTGGAATAAGATGTGATAATTTTTGAGGGAGAAAACTGGAAAAGTCTATTTCTCTCCAGAGAAAACGGGCCCCCATTATTAATATGGCGGCCCCTTCTCAATCAGGGACCGACCCCCGATTTGGGACCGCCAAAGGAGAATAGAAAATTCCGTTGTTTCTTCTTTTTTGTATCTTTGACCAACCTAGTCCTAGACTCTTGCTGGAAATTTCCCTTCTTTGAACAAATAATTTTTTAATCCTCTTCTCCAAACTCCATGCTCTTGCCATTTCTTTCATATTTCTCAGTATTTATATCATCATCTTCTTATCATCACCATCTTCCTCATATTTCTTCTTTCTCCACCTAAATGTCTTGCTCAAATCATCACCCAAACTTTTTTAGAAAACCAAGAATGTCGGTTCGTCAAGTATGGAAGCATAAGACACATCTTCCAAAATCATCACTTACTTGTCATAATGACTCACCATCACCACCTCCAAGAAACACTCCTCACTCTATCTCACCACCTATGGACTACCCACAAAGAGATCAAATTATTAATCAACTCCACACCATCTCCACACTCATCGTTCTCAAACTCCATACTCCACCCTCTTCACCACACCCATTGGTTTCAACCTATTACTTAATGCTCAAGTAGAGTGTTATTATTGATAAGCTTTTTGTCATTGTTCTAGGTACATAACACACAACAATTCCATCATTTAAGAATTTAATTTAATTTCATCAATTCCTTTGTCACCTCGTCTCTTACCCCAATATAGATGTCAATCACCATATTGATTAACCATCTTAATCATGTTACTCCTTCAATTATCACTCCCACTTGATTTAATTTGCTCATATAAATGTTCATTACCTTTTTGGGTATCACCATTCATGAAGTATGGTATCATCTACTAGCTTACCTTTTATTAGATGCTCTAATTCTGTTTATGTTTAGGCTTAAAAAAGTGCATTCCTAAACGGTTTTATCAATGAGGAGGTATACGTTGCACAACCTCCAGGATTCATTGACTTTTAAAAACCGGATCATGTTTATAATCTAAAGAAAGCTTTATATGGTCTTAAACAAGCACCAAAGCTTGGTATGATAGATTAAAGACTTTTCTTATTAAACATGAATATAAAATAGGAATGGTAGATAACATCATTTTTAATAAGAAGAAAAGTTTAAACCTTATCATCGTTTAAATATATGTCGACGACATTATATTTGGCTCAACTTGTCAAGACATGTGTGGTGAATTTACTAAAATCATGCATGACGAGTTCGAGATGAGCATGATGGGTGAACTTAACTTCTTCCTTGGACTACAAATAAAACAAATGGGAGATGGTATTTTCTTTAATCAATCTAAATATATTAAAGAAATGTGTTAATACAAATAATGTCTAATAACATTATTTATATTTTTCGACCTCTCGATGTTTTGATAATAACAAAATATAAAAACGTTTACGATAAAATTAAACGTTTATAAATTATTAATCGTAAAATTCTATTTCTAAGATTAATCACTTAAGGTATGGATAAACAAATCATTAAACATGATTAGTGATCAAGAAAATATTTTTCTTAAACCTTACATTTCTACAAAAGTGTATTTATAAAAATATATACACAAAATATTTATTCATAAAAGAAATGTTTTATTAAAACAATAAATTTGAAATCAGATTTTCCCCCCAAAATGGAAGGTTCCAAAACAGATAACACCTTCCCCACTAAAAGACAAAAAGAGGAGCGTACTCTACGGGCGGCCCCCTAACATATTAGGGACCGCCGGGACCGCCAGCAGAGTAACGGCTATTTTTGTCTTCTATAAATACTGGGCCACCCCATCTGAAAAACATAACCTCTTGCCACGAATTTTCTCAGATCTACTTTTCTCTCTTCTTTCTTTCTTTCTAAAACACATATCTTGATCACTAACATATCTTGATCTTGTTTCAAGTGATTAATTCCCTCTTCCTCCCTTCTTCTAATCAAGTGCAAGAGAAGAACAATCGTATTCATCTAGAAACGAATTGTTATCAAGTGATCTCTTTCCTCCTCCTCAAGATCACAAATCTTCATTATATTTTCTTTGTGGTGTTGTGTAAATTGGATTGTGTGTAGATCCAATAGTGTAAATTGTGTATTTGTGTAAATTGGATTGTGTGTCAATCCAAGAGTATATATCTTGTGAGTGTATAAAGACTTAGTGAAGTCTTAGATTGGTTCTAGCTAAGATTAGGACTCGACATCTAGCTTAGTGTCGGAAAAGAAAGTAAGCGACGTGTAAACGGTTTTCTCCGCCTAAAGGGAGCTTGTTGACATAGTGAAATCTCGAGTGGAGTACTCGGGGAGTGGAGTAGGGCGAAGAGGTGCTTCGTAGCCGAACCACTATAAATCTTGGTGTCTTGGTTTGATCGTTTCTTTCCTTATCTCTTTATATTGTTATTGTTTATTTAGTTCATTACATTAGATAGTTTACTTGTGATTCATATTGTTGATTGATTGACATACAACTCGAATCAAACCATTTTATAAGCAAAGTTTTAAAACGGATAATTAACCGGTAAACTATTCAACCCCCCTTCTAGTTTCCTACAATTGGTATCAGGAGCCAAGGTCACTCAAGATTTTTAAAATATACTGTATTTTAAAGCTTGGATCGATCTATGGATTCCGACAAATATCTAGAAGGGCAATCCATGCAAAGACCACCACTTTTTGAAAGTGATAGTTTTATTTATTGGAAAAATAGATTCGAGACATATGTTAAATCAAAAGATCTAGATCTTTGGCATGTTATTACCAATGGTGATTTTCAACCTATTGTACAAAATCCGGAAACCAAATTAGATGAGGTTATCCCTTTTGAAAAACAAACCGATGATCTCAAAAAGAGACTTGCGAAAAATAATGAAGCCAAAATGGTTATTTACAATGATTTGCCAAGAAAAGAATATGAAAGAATTTTCATGTGTAACACGGCAAAAGAAATTTGGAAAACTTTGTTAATCACCCATCAAGGTAATAGCCAAGTCAAAGATAATAAGATGGACCTTTTGGTTCAACAATATGAACAATTTGTCAAAACCCGGAGTTGGATTTTCGAAACCAAACTTTAGGTCAAAACTTCACCCCCTAGAAAAGTTAATAATAATTATCCTCGTTCTAAAACACCGCAATCAAGAAGACATGTTGGTTGACAAAACCAACCTCCTGGCTTTCCCGTAACTTGGAACAACTTTCCACGTCAAAGTTACATGCCATGGGAAACATGTCTTCCATTCTCACATCCTAACCAATTGCATCAAATGCAAGGGATGTTTGGTACTAACAACTTTGGACCCATGAGATATTGGGGACCAAATGTTTGAGTTATTGTCTTATATAAATAGATATGCCTTGGAGTTGACTTGGAGCCCAACGAATGGATCAAGGATAGGGGATGCTCTAAACATATGACGGGTAACAGAAAACTCTTCTCCACTTACAAGGCATACAATAGAGGTAATGTTATTTTTGGTAGTAATCTTCGCGGTAACATCATTGACAAAGGTATGATTTTCAATGACTCTCTCAAAATAGATAATGTAGA
>BQNB010104119.1:0-21411 GCA_026074375.1 Tanacetum coccineum
ATTTAAAATATGTCCGAGTCAGCCCTACCATACATTTAAACAATCAAATAAGCTGAATTCATACTCATTTTACTAAAATGACCATTAGAAAACAGTTAATAATTTTAACTTAAAATTTTCAAGAATTATATATCCTGTTAATAATTAAACCTGACCCGGTTTAAAAATAAACTAGACAAGTCAAACAAACACTTCCACTAATTTAGTAAAATGATGTATATAATCTGATATTTATTAATAACTTGTATAATTATCAATATCTTGTTTCAAATAAATTCTTCTTGATTTCATTGAACATGTTACAGTTATCTAATAAAATAACAACTTGCATTTTATGTGATATGTCTATGTGTTGTTTGATTTATTGTTCTTGCTTTATTCTTAACATGCTTGGCTAAACCTATCATTGTGTTTATTTATGATTGTATGAAACCTAAAAATGTAGATCTTAGTGGTGTTGCTTCTTGTGATGGATGTGCACGTTAGGCTTTAGAAAACCAGCTTTCTGTCAATAATCGCTGTTGATATGTCTAAGGAAACGTGGTTGTGTAGAAAGGATACCATCGGGTAACAGTCTTCATACTACATTGCCCCCTAATATGGTTGATCCACTTTTAATGTATTTCACATACACTTAGTAAACTCCTAGGGGCCGTGTAATAGTCTTCATACTACCTTGCATGTGCGTTGCTCTAGTAGCATACTAAGTAGATGGCGGGTTCGTGTAATTTGTTTATGCTTTAGGAAATAATTACACAGATCATTACAAGTGTGACAAGGCAACAACACTAGGAGAAGCAATCTAGGGAGTATACATGATTAAATAACCACAATCTTTTATCTTATTGTTATCACCATTAGTTTAGATTATTATTTAGTTTAATAGATAAACTCAAACCACTCTCTCAGTTATATGATTCACTTGCTTTCCATAAAATACAAAAATATAAAAAAAATCTTCCCTCAACCCTTAGAATTCTGTTAGACCGTGATCAAGCCTTCCCAACCTATTCATCGAGTGACCGATAAACAACCCCGAGTCTTGCCTATACTACACTATAACGATTAGGTGCACTGCCTAGGGAGTTGTAAAACTTATTATGTAGAAGTCCTACGACAACTGCACATAAAGTTTTTGGTGCCGCCGCCTGAGGAATAGTTAGGTTTTGATCATAGTTTAGCTTAGTTCTACTCGCTTGAATCCTTTCAAGTGAGATTTTAATTCCGCATATTAGCTTTCTCGTAGTCTATCTTTTCTTTGTTCCATTCGTTTTGTAAATCACTCTTTCATTCACCATCATGATATATGAAAGACCACCAACCACACCATTTCAAAACCCTCCTCGAAACACAACCTTCCCATTACAAAGATATACCTTGGTGTTCCAACAACATCAAGATGAACCTATCTATGATGTGTGGGCTCGTTTCAAAAACTTAATCAAAAGAGTCCCTCATCATGGCCTCGATTTATGGTCCCTTACTTAATTCTTTTATGATCATGTCGACGACTATACCCAAATGGACATTGACTTTGCAGCAGACGGGAACCTTAGGGAATTAAGTGGTGAAGAAGCATGGGAAACCATTGCAAACTTTGCCCAAGGCAAAAAAGAATGGGACAACCCACCAAACCTTATTTCCGAACAGGAAATAGAAAATTTTAAAGTTCATGCAAAAAGATTATTTGGAAATGAAAATGTTTGGGTTGAGATTCATAGGAATATAGCATGGGACAAAGTAGAAAATTCGAACCCACAAAGTACCCCACAAGTCCCACCATCATTTGAAGAAACCACACCGCCCATTACTTACCTGGAAGAAGTTGAAAAGACTTTAGGAACCCCAATAGAGGTAGAACCTTTGTACGAAGCAAAACTAGAGGAATTAGGCTTGAAACACATGGTATGCACCAAATCCACCAACACTTTTTCACATCGTCAACCATAAGAGCACTTCCGAATTCACATGTAATATCTTCATTAACTTGTACCCATTCATTGTCGACAGTAGTGCTGCTTTATTTTGCAAATCCAATATTCGGAAACAAAAATGAAAACAACATGGATTTCACTATATTAGCATAAAACCTAATGAATTTCATTTTCGATAGTAGTGCTTTATTCGTTGGTTGTGTATGTGTTTGTTGTATGTTTTATGACTATATCTTTGATATTCTTGGGGTATTAATTAGCCGATGGTTTATATAACCAAAACTGACAGAACTCTTGATATCCATCCTGACCTTTCATATGCAGAGCAAAATTTGGGTTTTAGTATTAATTCAAGCCTATCATAACTACTTCCAATTTAATGTAGAAACTAGATATTCCTGTTGGGCAAGTTAAAAGACCACCATACTTAACTCTATAAAGCATTACTACTGCACATTTATTATGAAAACTGAGTCTTATATTATAATAGATAAATGTATAAATTTCAAAATGCTAGAGAATTAATGCATCCACAACGCACAAACAAATCAAACAAGAAAATATCTTTGATTGTCTCAACGCTTCTTGTCTTTCTCATGATCATCAAAGGTAAAATTCGTTTTAATTTTCTTTGTTATGATTTTTATGATATGGAATTTTTAGAAAATGATGTGTAACAGTATGATTTGTCTTGAAATAAAGAGTTACTGGAGGGAGAAGGTAATAATTGGTCTAAGTGTCTTGCCACATCATTGTGTGAAAGCTTTTTTGTAAACATTATGTGGTTCTAACAATTCTCTTCAATAATAGTCCACTTTTTTGGCAAGAAGTACATGCCCTCCTCAATGCGTTAGGTTAAATTTTCTTACCTTTTTAACCAAGTGAGTCTAAAAGTGAGATTTTTTTATCGTTCATTGATTTTTGGCGAGGACATCTTGTCCTCACCAAAACCTTCATCGCTCGTCCTACTTATTCTTGTACTGATATTAGTTAATATGTCGTTAAAAGACTAACGTGGAAAATAAGTGTATGAATATACTGACAATTCGTTGTCAACCAACGAGAGAATTCTATGTTAGTGTTACATAACATATACTCCCTCCGTCCCAATATAAATGTCCTCTTTTGACCTTTTGAAGTCTATTTTTCTCAACTTTGATCTTACATATTTTCGTTTGTGTTATATAATACTTGATGTAAAATATATGAATTGATTGGTTTTTAAATGTATTTTTCATTTGTATAATTTTTATCAAGTATTATATAACACAAACAGAACTATTAGAGATTAAAGTTCATAAAGAAAGACATTAAAAAGTTAAACGAGGATAATTATTTTGGGACGGAGGGAGTAATTAAAATCGTTAAACTTGAAATGGGCTATACTAGTAATAATAATAGATGCGATGGGTAGATGAGTTATCATCAATGTAGAGATCTTAATCAATAATAACATATAAATGTATACATGTGAAGCGTGAACCGCATTGAATGGAGATGACCTTCTTCTTCAAACCCTAAGTCTTATACGAGAACCTTTAAGTAACCAAAGTATGCCACTTCTATGATTCCACACACTACACGTCCTTGTATACCATGTGCATGCTAGTCCAATCTACAATAAAAGAAGACTTGGAGATCAAAAACGAAAACCCTAGGTTTTCTCCTTGTTAGGCAGCGGCTTACAAGAGTGGACGAGGGAGGAAAAAATCTCTAGAGATTTATTTATTACTTATCCCATTTTATAATAAGGGATTAGGTCTATGACAATACATTCTTAAAAGAGTGACACGTGTGAATAATGTTAAGGGTGTTTTGGGTATTGCCTCAATTTATAATTTTGCTTCATTTTTTAAAAGTGAGCATGCATCTACAAAACTATTCACGTTTCACATTTTTTGAATCATGAATTTATCTGTGTTTTTTATTTATTCATCTGCATCATGTTTTATGGCATCACTTTTTGATTTGCATCAAAAACTTTCATGTGCATCAAAACTTGACTATTAAGCGTGAATCACCCTTATTAACCATCATCGAAAACAACATTCATAATATAAGAAATTTATCATCATCTTTGTTGGAATATGTTCATTTTATAAAAGTATATGTCCGGAAATTATACGAGCCTAAGGGGACGCACACGTTATACGTAAACAATGTTTAAATAGTGTGTTAAGCAAACGATCGTTAAATGTTAACAAATATTAAATATTAGTCATTAAAAGAGTTAAGGGACTAAAAATACCAAACCGAAGTTTAAAAGGGTGCGGTTTGTCCTCTTTTTTTCCTAGTCGGCTGAGAAAACCAATCCTAATAGGATTAGGAAAGTCAAGTGGCTATATATACATGTTTTGGGGTTTTATTCATATAACGACTTAAAAAACCTAAAAACTATAAATCGTCCTTGTGTGTTTTCCTGCTCAACCGAACCTTAAACCTTCAAAGGTTTTTGGTTTTCTTCCTTCTATTTGTTCGATCGCTATATAAACCCACAAAGGGTTTTAGTTGATTTGTTGGTTCGACCTTAAGATCAAAGGGTTATTCGGTTTGCTTGAATTGGCAAGATTTGGAGATCGTTTGCTAATACACTACTAGTATTAGCATACTTCATTGTTTGCTAAGAACGTATTGTGTGTGGAAGCTTAGAGGAATCATACTTTGATTCTTGTGGTTTCGCGTGTGACATTATACACATGCGTATATAGAAGACGGTGCTTACAGTTACCTTTAAACGGTGTATCGTTTCGTGCTAAAAGGTATACTTCTTCTATTCTTGTTAATTAATGTATTCTACATGTTATCTTTATTCCGCTGCGTACTCGTGTTAATTAATATGGTTAATTAGATTGTAAAACCAAAAGTGGTATCACGAGCCATCGTGTAGAATCTTTAATTACAAGTAATAAAATTGGACAAATTAGGGTTTTGTGATTAATTTTAATGCCCCGGTGGGCGTTTTTGTTAAAAATATTTGATCTTGACGGTTAATAAAATTAATTAGACGAGATCTAGGTTGTATGCAATTTTATATATAAAACTTGATGTATTAATTGTTAACAGTTTTATGTTTGTTAATTGTTAATGGAGATCCATGATAAAATCATGCAAATTTATCATGGATTGATATTAGATATTTAAGTTTGTTAATGTTTAATGGTTTTGTTTAAATTTGATCAAGTACACATAATTTTAAATATTTTCTTAATGGTAAAGTCCATGATTCAAGAATTCGGGAAGACCCTTATTATTGAATTAATGGGGCCTAAAAATAGTTAAAAGATTTATGTGTTATGCGGTTGTTATTTGTATAAGTCTTACACAATCGAATTTTGTCGATAGATGTTAGGCCGGAGTTTACAGGACAAATGAGCTCATATATGTATTATCGTGCACGTTTTATTATAGATAATTTGGAATAATATTTATCGTTTGCAGTGCCTTAATTGTTAAGTGTGTTTAAATAAATGTTATTTAGTTTAGTTGATGTTTATAGTTTAATTTTTAAGTTCGTGATGATCTTGTTGAGGAAAATAAAAGGGTTTTTCAGGGAAAGAAAAACAATATAAACATGACTATTGATTATCGAAATCATATTTATATGACTATATATTGCAAACAAATCAAAAGTGGATTCGCTCTTTCATCCCGATATATTAAATCTTCCTTATGATTAGACTACTCACAATTTAGTTCATAATGTGTTGCTTAAAATTAAGTTTTTTTTTGAATAATAAACTAGACGCTATGGACTCATGGGAAGTACGACTCATCCACTAGAACAAACTATAAGAGAAGTTTAAGGCGGAGTGGTCAACATTCCTAAAGAATTCAGGTTTTTAATACGCTTCGCGCTGACCTGATTCTCCGCTTCTTTGTGCGTTCGATTGGAGTTACCGTGAACCATGGCATGTCACTACAGTGTTATTATTTTTTTGAAAAAAGACATAACTCTTTAGATTTGGAAACACGTTGAATCGTCAATTTTAAGGTCTCACTATTTATGTATAAGATACGATGATAATAGGTGATACCGTAATAATAACTTAATTGAGTAAAAGTTTTTATTAAAATCAATGATACGAAGATGTATGCATGCTTCTTCGTACATATTTGACATGTCAAATAAAATACCCTTTTCCAACTAAGTTATTGCCATCCAATGTGTAAAAACACTTGTTGATTCGCCTCTTTACCTATGCGTGAGACTGTGTGTGATTTGCAATCACAGGTATATTATACGGCTTTCCGTGAGACGGTGAGTGTTACATAATTACTGTTTTGAAATTGGACGACTTAGCGTTGTTGTGGTTAGACCTGTTAACACGCGGCATAGATGGGATGAAACATGCTTACTAGATATTATTGTAATAAAGTAAGTCCCATATGGTTTAGGAATTGCAAAAGTTGTGAATTATCAATCGTTGATTACCTTTTGAATACACCATCACTAGCAGATCAACTGATGTTTAATTAATTGTTTAATTAAATAAACGTGGGTAATTAATTTTCTTTAAGGAGTATTATCGAAAATACTAAATTCTTGAACTTTTTATGTTTTGTAGATGGCACTACCTGTTCAAAACATAAACCATTCGGCTTTCAGGTCGATGTTTGAAAAAGAAAAACTTTCTGGTAATAATTTCAATGAATGGTTTGCTCGACTTAAGTTAGTCTTGAGAGTCGAGAAGAAAATGCATGTCATTGAACAGCCTTTACCTCATGCTCCTGAGCCTGTTGCTTGTTGCTGAACCAAATGTTGTAGATCAGTGGACAGCTCTATATGATGCTCATACTGAGATTGCTTGTCTTATTCATAGACAGTTTGAATTGTACTATCCGTTTAACATGATTCAGGAGCTTAGATCTATGTTTGAGAAACAAGCTGGAGTGGAGAAGTTTGACTTAATCCAATCTTTCCATACTTGGCAACAATGAGGAGGGGGTATACGTTGCGGTCATGTACTAAAGATGATAGGATACTTGGAGAAAACTGGAACGTCTTGGTTATGTACTACCACAAGATATTTCAGTAGGCTTAATTCTGAATGGCCTAACTAAAGATTTTGTGGGATTTGTAAGAAATTACAATATGCATAACATGGGGAAGACAATTGGTGAAATTCATGCTTGTATTGAAGTATGAGAAGGGTATCCTTAAGAAGCTGAAACAATTCACAAGTAATGATGATTAAAAGTGGTAAAATCCAGGATGGACAATAGAAATCGCTTAATGCCAAAAGAAAATTGCAAGGAATAAGGTAAAGGCAACGGGAAAAAGATAAGAAGGATTATATCCCTAAGCCTAAAAACCCTAAGCCTACTGCTATGGAGCGCCCAGCTAAGGATGATGCCAGCCACCATTGTAAGGAGGTAGGACATTGGAAAAGGAATTGTCCTGTTTATCTATGCATGTGTTGCAGAAGAAAAGGAAGCAAGTTGGCTCTGCCAGTTCTTAAGGTATCTTCAAAACTAGAATTTTTTCTTTCCCTAAATAATAACTCCTAGTGTATGACACTGGTTGTGGTACTAACATATGTATTACAAAACAGGGATTTAGGATAGAATGGAAGCTGAAACAAGGAGTTCTTTACTTGTACATGGGCAATGAAGTTCGTGCACAAGTAGAAGTAATTGGAAGTTTTGACTTAGTTTTTACCTTGGCCTTGTGATTGTTTAGACAAATTGTCATTATGCACCTCTATAAACTAGAGGTGTTAGTTTTATTTTCTCGTTTTGTGACAATGGATTTGTTCAATGTTTTACGGATTATGGAATTTCTGATTTTCAAATTTGGTGTTCTTTCTTTTACATGCTGTTTCTCGTAATGGTATTATTGAAATTGATATGTGTGATCTTGTACACAAATGTCTAATTCTATTTTAATGTTTGCAATAAAAGTAGTCAAGTATAACTTGGATCCACTTATCTATGGGCACTGTCGTCTTGTCATATAAACAGAAAAGCTATTAACAGCTGCACAAGATGGGGCTGTTAAAGTCAACGGATGATGAATCTTTTGATAAATGCGAATCTTGTTTATCTGGCAAGATGACAAAGAAACCTTTTGCCTCATAGTAACAAAAGGGCAAAAGATCTTCTTGAATAATTTCATACTGATGTTATTTGGTTCCACTTGGACATGTGTTCAAGACAAGGTGATAGATGCTAGCTACTTCATTACATTCACAGATGATTATAGTCGTTATGGTTATGTTTATCTTCTTAAACATAAACATGAGGTCTTTGAAACATTCAAAGTGTTTAAAAATGAAGTTGAAAATCAACTCGGGAAGACCATTAAGGCAATACGATCAGATCGTGGTGGCGATACATTAGGCAAGAGTTTAAAGATTATCTAAAAGCTTAAGGTATTATTCAACAGTCTTTCTCCTCATACACACCACAACATAATAGAGTGTCTGAGGGAGGAGGAAAACGCACTTTGTAGAATAATGGTTTGTGATCTATGATGTATTTACAACTTTGCCTTATCCTTTTGGGATTATGCTCTAGAGTCTGCAACACGCATTCTCAATATGGTTCCAACAAAGAAGGTAGATAAGACACCATATGAACTGTGGTATGGAAAAGTTCCAAACTTGTCTTACTTAAAGGTCTGGGGATGTGAGGCTCTTGTGAAGAGAGATACGCCTGACAAACTCGAACAAAGATCTGTTAAGTGTATCTTCATAGGATACCCAAAGAAAACGATGGGTTACTATTTCTACTTCCCACCTGAAAACAAAATTGTTGTAGCAAGGTATGCTGAATTCTTTGAGAAACGTCTCATAAGTCAAGAAATTAGTGGGAGGGCGGTAGATCTTGAAGAAATTCAAGAAGAAGAAGATACAACACCTTCTGAAATCACTAGCAACATTCCTCAAGAGGTGGAGGGTTTTGAACCACCACAAGAGGAAGTGATTCCGATTCGTAGGTCCGAAAGGACACATCGAGCTCCAAACCGCTTATGTCTAAATGTAGAGGTGGAGGAGCATAGTCTAGGGGATCTTAATGAACCCACTAGCTATAAAGCCGCAATGTTAGATTCAGAATCTAATAAGTGGATCGATGCTATGAATGCGGAAATATAATCCATGATGGACAATATGGTATGGGTCCTAGTCAATCTTCCTCCTGGTTGTAAGACCGTTAGGAGTAAATGGTTTTTTAAGAAAAATACCGACATGGATGGTATTGTACACGTCTATAAAGCTCGTCTTGTAGCAAAGGGTTACACTCAACTCTACGGGGTTGATTATGAAGAAACGTTCTCACCTGTCGCTGACATTAGAGCTATTAGAATTCTCATATCTATAGCAGCATACTATGATTATGAGATATGGCAAATGGATGTTAAAACAGCCTTCTTAAATGGTTACCTTGATGAAGACATCTATATGGTGCAACCTGAAGGTTTTGTTGATCCTAATCATCCCAGAAAAGTATGCAAGCTTCAAAGATCCATTTATGGTCTTAAGCAAGCATCAAGAAGCTGGAATAAAAGATTTAATGAGGAAATCAAAAGGTTTGGATTTGCTCAAAATCTTGATGAGTCATGTGTATATCAAAAGGCTAGTGGGAGTAATGTTACATTCCTCATCTTATATGTTGATGACATAATCATCATGGGTAATCACATTCCAAGTTTACAAAGTGTAAAGGATTATCTTGGAAAGTGTTTCGCCATGAAGGATTTGGGGGAAGCAGCATTTATTCTTGGAATCAAAATCTATAGAGATAGATCGAAGCGATTAATTAGACTTAGTCAAAATGCTTACATGGATAAGATCTTAAAGAGATATAAAATGGATAATTCCAAACGTGGTCATATCCCCATGCAAGAAAGACTTGACTTGAACAAATCACAAGGTGCTCAAACGCCTAAAGAGGTAAATCGCATAAAGAATGTACCTTATGCTTCGGCTGTAGGATCCATCTGCGGTTAGATGCACTAGACCTGATGTTGCGTTCGTGTAAAATATGACAAGCCGATTTTAACAGAATCCAGGTGAACCTCACTGGACTGCTGTGAAAAATATTCTTAAGTATTTAAGAAATACTAAAGATATGTTTTTGGTTTATGGTGGAAATCCTAGCACAGAATTTAGAGTTGAATGCTATTGCGATGCTGGATTCGAGACTGATATAGATGACACTAAGTCTCAGATAGGATATGTTTTCGTTTTGAATGGAGGCGCAGTGGATTGGAAGAGCTCCAAGCAAAGTACCACTGCAATGTCTGCTACAGAATCTGAATACATAGCTGCATCAGAAGCTGCCATGGAAGCTGTTTGGATTAGGAAATTTATCTCAGGGCTTGGTATAGTACCAACGATAAATGAACCTTTGAATATGTAATGCGACAATTCAGCTGCAGTTCATTATGCTAATGAACCGGGGATTCAGAGAGGCGTCAGACACTATTATAGAAGATATCATTATGTTCGCGAGTGTGTTGAACTGGGCGAAATAAAGATACTTAAAGTTCACACAGATGACAATCTAGCTGATCCTTTTACAAAGGCTTTATTAAATAGGAAGCTTACTCAACATGCCAGGGGCATGGGGCTTCGTTCTACTAGTAGTTTCATGTAGATCTGTGTTTTAGTATTTGGATAAGGGAGAAAACATTTTTTTTTATGATTAATGATTACGTTGGTATTTTGTTATTTTATATTATAAATTGTGTCCCTATATTTGCATGTTTAAATCCATGAATGATAAATGTATTATTCTAAAATTAATCCGTTGTCGATTAACAATATGGGAATATTGTTAAACTAAGACAATTCTGAGTGATTGGTGATATTATAGATATGTGATATTACAGATATTAAGGATGAGTCCACCAAACTCACATGATATTCATAAGATGAATATTGGATTTCCCCGCCACAAGAATATCACTTTATGGATCGACGTCATCAAGTGAATCTTGTACGTGATTTTATTTACATAAATCCTTAGACTTGAGATGCAAGTAGGTTTAGCATATGTGGATATTCCTTCTTGATATTAGTTTAAGTTGTCCTGAATAAGGTAACTAATTATGGGCCTTTGTCAGAATGGTTTAATGCCACATGATGACTGGACACTGTAGTCATATAGAATTTTGTTTCCTTCAAATTGTTGATGAAATGCATTACCACTGGGCCCCTCATAGTAATTATCAGATGTGTGCTATGGCCGACTAAAATCATGAAGAATGTCTCATTAATTTTCAGTATATCTTGATTACTTCATATATAGAAACAGAATCGTTAATAGGAAATGAATGAATGATCCGTATCCAATTTAACAACGGGTATCGGAACAAAGGGATTCGTAAATGCATAAATCATTTGTTCATGCCTGTGAAACACACTCGGATGTTCTTTTGGGAGGGAGCATTGGCGTGTGCTAGACGTTACCAATGTTATTATATATTCATTACATGTCAAGTGGAGCTGTTGGAATTGTCCAGGTATATAAATTAATATATGTCCGGATTATTTATTCGAGCGTACGGGGACGCACGCGTTAATACGTAAAACAATTAATGAATATAGTAAATGTTAATATATTTATGTGATACGCTATAACTTATGTTAAATTAGTTAAAGTAAATATTTATATGAGTTATTAAGTATATGGAATTTAAGGAAAAGCAGTAACGGTTTTCTTTTTAATTGGCCATAAAACCCTATTAAGAAGGGTGAGAGGGTTTTCCTTGTTAAGCATACAAGGAATTTTGCCTATAAATAGAGGTTAAGGGATTCTATTGTTGTGTAGCTTGAAAATTAAATCCTTAAGTCTCTCTCCATCTCTTTTGTTTAATCGTTCAACCAGAAACACTAATGGGTTTTTCGGTTCTTGTGTTGGTTCGATTCCAAGGGGAAAACACAGGGTTTCAATCGTTGATTTTCTACGAGGAAAGTGGTGGTTTTATTGCTTATCACTACTAGTACTAGCAATACCTTTAATTGTTTGCTAAAAGAAAGTATAGTGTGTGGCAGCTTAGAGGAATCATACTTGAATTCTTGTGGTTTCGCGTGGTATTATACACAGCGTATCTAGAGACGGTGTTTCGGTTACCTTTAAAGGTTGGTATTGGTTTCGTGCTAAAAAGGTAATGTTTTCTTTCTTGTTAATTATTGTGTTCTACACGTGACCATTTATTCCGCTGCGTACTCGTGTTAATTTAATTGTTAATTAGATCATAAAACCCAACAGAAATGACGAATCAAAGAAGATGCAAAAGTATATTCTAAAGCAACAGTTTGAAGGTTTCTCTGTATCAAACTCAGAAGGACTGCATAAAGGGTATGACAGGTTCCAAAGTCTTCTGAGTCAATTAAAGATTCATGGGGCAAGTGTATCCACTGAGGATGCAAATTAGAAATTCCTTAGATCTCTACCTTCTGCCTTGGTCCTCAAGTTGCCTTAATCTGGGACAAGCCTAGGAGTGGACAGTCTCAGCTTTGATTGATTTGTATATTATTCTAAGAGTCTTTGAGAATGATGTTAAAAGGATCTACATGCATATCCTCTAGCACGCAAAATATAGCATTTGTCTCTGAGAACACCAGCAGTACTAATGATGTTCGTACCGCTTATAGTGTTTCTAATACTTATGGTCAAAACTCACAGTATGAACAAACTTCATCATACTCCTTACTTGCAAATCAATCTAGTTGCCTAATGGATCATGAGGACTTGGAATCAGCTTGATTGAATTTGAATCTTGAAGAAATGGACTTGAAGTGGCAAGTGGCCATGATCTCAATGAGAATGAAAAAGTTTTACAAAAAGACTGGTAGAAAGCTACAATTTGATGCAAAAGAACCAGTTGGCTTTGATAAAACCAAAGTTGAATGCTACAATTGCCACAAGACAGGGCATTTTGCTAGAGAGTGTAGAATCAAGGGAAATCAAGATAATAGGAGGAGGGATGCATGGAATTCTGGAAACAAGGATGGGAGCAGAACTGGAAAGAAGGAGGACTCTAAAGCATTGGTGACAATTGATGGAGAAGGTGTAGATTGGACAAATCATTCAGAAGAAGATGAAGATTATGCTTTGATGGCTTGCAACAGCTCAGAATCAGACACAGAGGTAACTTCCTGTTCAAATAAGTGTAAAGAGTCTTATGCTAACCTTAAAAAACTGTATGATGCTCAGAGAGAACAACTTAGTGATGCAAGCATAGAAATAAAAGCATATTATCAAGGTCTTAAGAAAGTTGAAGCACAGTTAGTTGCTCATCAACAAGATTAACTTTGGTATGAACAAAAGATAAAATTTATGAAGATAGATTTAGATGATAAAACAGATGTTCTAACATACCATAAGAAATTGCTAGCAGAAGCTCAAAAAGAAAAAGAAGATTTAAAGGCTAAAGTAGAAAAATGGCATAACTCTTCTAAGAATCTTAGTAAACTGCTTAATACCCAAATGAGTGCTAATGATAAGTTTGGGCTTGGGTATGGGGATCACAGATATGATGGTATTTTGAGCTATGAAAATGAAGTGTTGCAGAGTGTTTTTATGAATAAAGAGAGTGAGTTAGAAAAACAACCTTTGTATGATAGGTTTGTTACAGCAGGTGGAATGAATGCTGTACCCCCACCCATGACAGGGAATTATATGCCCTTTGGACCTGATATTGAAGTAGATTACTCACAATTTACATATGGTCCAACACAGACTCAACTTAGTGAATCTGAATCCCAAACAAGTGAATTTGATACCTGTGAATCTAACATTAGTACAGAACCCTCTGAATTTGTGTCTGAACCAGTTGTCAATGAATCTAATGTAGAATGTCAACCTAAGGTCTGGTCTGATGCTCCTATCATTGAGGAGTATGAATCAGATAGTGAAGATGAGTATGTGTCAATACCAACAAAAGAACAGGCAACACCTAGTTTTGCTAACCAGCAAGTAAAAACTCCTAGGGAAACTGTTAAGAATCAGTTCACACATAGTCAAAAACCTAAAGTTGACAAGAAAGAGTTGGGGTATGTGTAAGAACCCGAATTTAAGGTCACTACTATTTAATAATCTCATAATTAATTTATAAATTTTAAACAAATTACTTTTATTTACATTTAGACATTCTGAGTTAACAATGGTGGTAACAGAAAGTCTAGACAAATGGGAGATAAGCCAAACTTGGAACAATGTGGCAAAGAGTAATAAACAAGAACCAATTGTTCCTGCCAGCAGTACTGATAGAACTGGCAAAAAATACCAGTTTAATACTGCTAGAGCTATGACGGCACTAACAAAGAGTAGTACTGCTAGGCAAAGGTTTTAGCAACGAGGCGAGTACTAACTAGTACTGCTAAAATGAAAGTTAATTACTGTTAAGCTCCCATTGTGAATTAAGTTTAAACCAGCAAAATGTTTTTTTTCACAAAACTCATTTACAATCACAGGACTTTCAAAAAGACAACAGTACTTAGCACAAAATTTTCAAAACAAAAATTAATACTGCTAAGGTAAATGAGTTAGAAACTGATTGGGGGAAAAGGGAAGACTGGCTGTATAAGAGAAGACCCCAGCAGGTTGTACTTTAGAAGACGAACAAAGAACAACTGACACAAAAATCTCCAAATGACAATGGTGGATCAGTTCTTAGAAAATTGTTACACTTTCAAAATGCCACTAGGCAGACTCAAGCCCAAACTAGGCTTGGGTCACTAAGAGAAACAAATCTCTTTCATTTGAATGTGCTGGATTAGCCCCCATAGAGCTTTAAGAATAAAGGAATGATGATAGTGGATTTTCCAGGCACATGACTGAAACATAGGCCTACCTTGCTGAATTTCAAGACTATAATGGTGGCCCACTGTTGCTTTGGGAGGAATAAAGGTTACATCACTGTAAAGGTAAAAAAAAACCTGTAAGTTAGATTTTTGAAATGTTGTGCTTTCGTGAAAGAACTTCAGCATTTCAATCTCTTTTTCAGTGTCACAAAGTGTCACACAAAGAACAATGGTTCTAGTTTACTCTGTTGACTCTGTAATGTCTGTTTTGTTCTCCCTAAATTTAAGTTAACCTAATGAAAATCAAGTATTACTTAGAATCCCCAGACAAAATAATATGTACAGTTTCAATTTAGAGAACATTGTTTCCGTTCAGGGAGGATAGCTGTTTAAGTAGCAAAAGGCCACAATTAATGAATCTAACAAATGGCAAAAGGAGTTGGTCCATGTTAACTTTAAAAATCTTAAACAGACTTGTAAAGGGTAACCTGGTAAAGAGGTTTACCTTCATAAGATTTTTCAAATGACCACACTTGTGTTGCCTTGTCAAAAAAGGAAAGCAACACAATGCTCTTCCAATAAGCCAAATCGAGTAAGCTCTATTATGCAATAAAGCCATACATACTTCTTCATATGATTTGTTTGGACCTACATCCTGTAAGGAGCTAAAAACCCATAAGACCTATGCCTAGTTATCACTGAAGATTTTTAGCAGTTTAGTTGGGTGTTATTCTTAAGAACCTAGGATGAAACTAGTGGAATCCGTAAGACTTTATAAGACAAATTGAGAACCAATTGATCCAAAAAGTTAAAACTATTAGATGTGATAAGAACAGAAGTTCAAGAAACAAGGATGTTATAGAATTCTGTGGGGTACAAAAGGGATCAAGATGGTGAATATAGTAAGCCAGGAACTCCACTAAACAAAATGGAGTTGCATGAAAAAATAACATGACCCTATTTGAAGGAGCAAGGACCATGCTTGCAAATACATTTTACTAACACTTTTTGGGGGCTGAATCATTAGTACTACTTGTTATGTTCTAAATAGGGTATTAGTGACCAAGCGCCACATAATAAGATACTTATGAACTTTTTAACGGGTAAAAGTACCAATTATAAGTAACATAAGACCTTTTGGGAGTCTGCGAACCATGCTCTGACTACCATTTGACCATTTGGGCAAGTTTGCTGGGAAAATCAATGAGATTGTTTTTTAAGTTTGGTATATCTCTACAAAGCAAGGCTTTTAGGGTATACAATTTAAAACAAGAGAGTTGAAGAGAAAACCGTTCATATCACAATTTTAGAGAATAAACTAAAATTGCAGGAAAAAGGACCAACTTTGGCTTTTTTGAACTGATTAATATAACTATTCCTATGAATTATCAACCTGTTAGATCAAGAACAAGCCTAACAAACAAGCATGTCAACAAGAAGCTAATCACAAGCAAGTACTGAAAAAAAGACAGTATTGATGCATGGGATTCTGAAAAAAAGGATGAATCTGCTCGAAAGACTTCGACTTACTGCCTTGTACCCCAATATGGTCTTTCTTATTCTGTCAAATACTCACATCCTAGTTAAAAGACAGATTGCAAAGAGAGAAGGTCAAAGGAGAGTAGAACAACACCTTTTGGATGAACCTTGAAAAAAAAGGAACATTATAGAGGTAAGAAAGGATGCTAATAAGGCAGTTGAAGCTCTCAGGAAGGAGTTTGCACAAGAAACTGAGAATTTGGTTATACAAGCAGGAGCTCCTAAGGCTAGCAGTACTAACCTTTTTAGTACTGTTAGCACACCAGCAAAAGCTAGCAGTACTAACCCAGTTAATACTGTTAGCACACCAGTTAGTACTGCCAGTCCTCATGATGGACTATCTCTCTCTGATCTAATCAATCCTGAACAAGATGATTCTGAAATACCTCCACTTGAGGATATTTATCAAAATTCTATAGATGGTATTTTTAACTCATAGTCATTCTTATGATGATAGAGAGTGCGAGTGGCTGACTTTCAACAAACTTGGAAAACTGTTGTGAAGTTAGTCCCTATTCCCATAAATTAAAGAAAAAAGGGGGGGGGGGGAGGTGGTGAAGGTTATATATATTCCCACAACAAGAAATTATCCTCTCGTCCTTGCAGCTTCTTATTCTAGGAGATCCAACCTCAGCAGTTCAAACAAGAAGCAAAGTGAATAAAAGTTCTGGAGCCCATGCTTTTGTTAGCTATTGTTAGGATTAATGTTTTCTTAACTTAGTACCGACAGTACAAATAGTTAGTACTGACAGTTATACTTAGTACTGACAGTACAAAGTATTAAGTACTGTTAGTTAGTTAGTACCGTTAGTAGAAAGTTAGTTAGTACCGTTGAGAAGATATTTAAAAGATATTTATGAGATATTTTAGAAAAAGATATGTAAGCCTTTTAGGGTTATCCTTTATATATAAAAGGAACCCTAGGCATAGTTAATAACGAGTACTACACAATATCATAGAGAAAAAATAGTAATCATAGTTAGCAATCTGTAATCCTCAAGAACACATTAACAAAGTTGTTATTCAGTTGTTCATTGTTCTTCTTAGTACCTGTGTTAAGATTCCGCATTAACATATTTTATTATAATCATTGTTTCTACATAGTCCTATGTATTTTACAGTCTGCTAACATCCTTTATGAGGCTGCAAGATCCAATTCAGTTTTAAATCCATGACATCAAGTGGTACAACCCATAAGAAACTTTGAATAAGAAGAAAAACTAATAAACCCAGTTATCATCTCCAACCAACAAACTAAACATGCTGGAACACAAGATGAAAAATCCACCACCACCACCTGCACCAGCAACACGAACAAACAACCAAACAACAAACTCCTCATACAATCCTCAACCGATCAACTGCCTATTCTCAAAAAGGGAGAATATGATATATGGGGCTAAAGAAGATGGAACACTAATTGGCTCCCATACAGACTATCCAATTTGGGAGTTATCCACAATGGAAATGGTCCCTGTATCAGTCACAATATACATCAAGGGCAAATTAAAATTTTTGTCCTCTTAAGACAGGAGAGAAGTTGTGGCCCAGAAGAAAGAAAAGCTAGGCCACCTTGCAAATGCCATATTACCAAAGATCTCTAAGCTAAATTCCATAAGATGACTGATGCAAAAGAAATGTGGAATGCCATCAAATCCAGATTAGGGGAAATGTGAATCCAATAAAGATGCCGAAGTACATCATGAAGCAACAGTTTTAAAGGATGTCACTGTATCCAGACACATATGGGAATTACACAAAGCTATGAAAGATTCCAAAGTCTTCTAAGTCAGCTAGAGATTCATCGGAGCCAAAGTGTATCTACTGAAGATGCAAATCACAAATTTTCTAAATCTCTACCCCTCGCGTAGTTACAAGTTTCCTTAAATATGAGAACAAACCAGGTAGGACAGTCCTCTGTTTTGATGACTTGTAAACAATCTAAGAGTCTTTGAAATGATGTTAAAGGCTCTAACTGCATAATCATCCAACTTCAAATGTAGCATTTATTGATGAAAACACCAACATACCTAATGATGTTTAGTACCGCCATGATGTTTCCAAAACATCTTGACATAAGGTCCAAAAGCTTGAACAAACATCATCATATTCCTTGCTTGCAAGTCCAATCAAAGTAGTCCTCAACTATCATCATGAGGACGTTAGACAGGTTATAAATATACCTTAGAAGAAATGGACTTAAAATGCAAGTGCAATGATTCTCGCAAGAGAATAAAGAAGTTCTACAAAAGACTGGGTAGAAGCTATATTTGATGCAAAAGAAACCTGTTGGTTTGATAAAACCAAAGTGGAATGCTACAAACTGCCACAAAACAGGGCATTTTGGCAAGAAGAGTGTAGAACAAAGGAAGATATCAGAAGAGGGATGATGTAATCCTGGAAATAAAAGGCAGCAGAACTGGAAAGAAAGAAGATCTAAAGCATGGTGATAGCTGATGGAGAAAGTGTTGAACTGGACAACTCATTCAGAAGATGATGAAAACTATGCCATTCATGGCTTAATTCAACAGCTCAGATCAAACACACCCAGCAGTACTTTCCTGTTCAAATGAGTGTAAAGAGTCTTATGCTAATCTTAAAAGACTATATGATGCTCAGAGAGAGAAACTTAGTGATGCTAGCGTAGAAATAAAGGCTTATACTCAAGGTCTTAAGAAAGTTGAAGCATAGTTATTGCCCATCACAAGGGTCAAACTTTGGTATGAACAAAAAATCAAATTTATGAAAATAGATTTAGATGACAAAACAGATGTTCTTACATACCATAAGAAATTGTTGGCTAAAGCTCAAAAAGAAAAAGATGATTTAGAAGTAATAGTAGACAAATGGAATCATTCTTCAAAAAATCTTGGTAAAATTGTAAATCATCATATGAGTGCCAGGGATAAATTTGGGCTCGGGTATGGTGATTACAGATATAGTGGGATTTTAAGTTATGAAAATGAAGTTTTGCAAAGTGTTTTTAAGAGCAATAAAGGTGATTTTGAAAATCCACCTTTGCATAAAAGGATTGTTAAAACATGTGAAATGCAAGCAGTACCCCCACCCATGACAGGGAATTATTTGCCCTCTGGACCTGATATTGAAATAGATGACTCACAATATACATATGGTCCAGAAAAGACTCAACCAAGTGAATCTGAATCCCAAACAACTGAACTTGATACCTGTAACTCCTAAACATAAATGGACCCAAACAAAGAAGCTTCGGTCACTCGAAGTTACAAGACAAAAGTCTAGCTCGAAAGACTATGTTATTTAATGTTTATTATGTATAAGGGCCAAGATGTAAAAAGCCCAAAAAGAAAGCCCTCAAAGGCAAATCCTTATTAGTATAAATACACCTAGTTTAGTCAAAATTAGGTTAGCTTCTCCATTATTTTATCTTTCATCTTAAGGGTTTGTAGCCACTTTTATTTTCTTTTAATCAAAAGTTCTTCATTGTTTAAATCTTTTGTGCCATTGATCTTGTGCTTCATACATGGAATGATCTAGGGATCCTACATTGTGATTATCATGTAAAATTGGCTAAACAAGTTGAACTAAACAAACAAAATATGTCTAAGGGTAATGGTACAAGGGAGAGGAAACAAACATGGAACAATGTTCAAAGGGTAAATAAACAAAATCAATTTGTACCTTTAGCAGTACAAACAAGAACTGGAAACATTCCAGTTAATACTGCTAAAGCTAGCAGTACTAAAAACTTTAGTACTGCTAGACAAAATGTTAACAGACAGACAGTACTAACTAGCACTGCTCTGAAAGTTAATACTGTTAAGCCCATTGTGAATGGTATTAGACCAGCAAATGTTTTTCACAAAACTCATTCACCATCATCAAGGCCTTTCAAAAGAACAACAGTACTAAGAACAAATTTTTCAAACCAAAAGGTTTATACTGCTAAGGTAAAAGAAGTTAGTACTGTTGGGGAAAAATGGGACACTGCTGTTAAGTCCTCAGCAGGTTGTAAATGGAGAACACTAGGATACATCAGTAATATTCTCTCCAAATACAATGGTGGATCTAGCCTTAGAAATTATTCAACTTTCAAAGATCTACTAGGCAGACTCAAGCCCAAACAGGCTTGGGTCCCTAAGAGAGTCTAATCTCTTTCTTTTAAATGTGCAGGATAATCCACATAGAACTCTAAAGAATAAAGGAATTATTGATAGTGGATGTTCCAGGCACATGACAGGGAACAAGGCTTACCTTGCTGACTTTCAAGACTTTAATGGTGGCCCTGTTGCCTTTGGAGGTAGTAAAGGCTATATTACTGGTAAAGGGAAAATAAAAACTGGTAAGTTAGATTTTGAGGATGTAAGCTTTGTGAAAGAACTTCAGCATTTCAATCTCTTTTCTGTGTCACAAATGTGTGACAAAAAGAACAAGGTTCTGTTTACTGACTCTGAATGTCTTGTTTTGTCTCCTGATTTTAAGTTACCTGATGAAAATCAAATATTACTTAAAGTCCCCAGACAAAACAATATGTACAGTTTCAATTTAGAGAACATTGTTCCTTTATGAGGTTTGGCTTGTTTAATTGCAAAGGCTACAATTGATGAATCTAACTTATGGCATAGGAGGTTGGGTCATGTTAATTTCAAAAACCTAAACTTCTTCATATGGACTTGTTTGGACCTACATCTGTCAGAAGCATAAACCATAAGACCTATTGTTTGGTAATCACTGATGATTTTAGCAGATTTAGTTGGACTTTTTTCTTGAGAACTAAGGATGAAACTAGTGCAATCCTTAAGGACTTTATAAGACAAATAGAGAACCAATTGAATCAAAAGGTTAAAACCATTAGATGTGATAATGGAACAGAATTTAAAAACAGGGATATTAATGAATTATGTGGTTTAAAAGGGATCAAGAGGGAATATAGCAATCTGTAACTATCAAGAACATTTTCAACAAAGTTGTTATTCTGTTAAATCATTATTCTTCTTAGTACTTGTGTTAATATTCCGGTAATTGTATAACATAAGTTCAGTAACAAAGATGTATCAGAGTTGTATTTATACATCCAGGCTATCATCCTTATAGGCTGCAAAGATCCATTCAGTAAAAGGAACCACATTAAGTTTTAGTTAGTTTAATTAATTTTAATTAGTAATTAGGGTTTATCTTTTAATTAGTTTAATTAGAATTTTATAAAA
>BQNB010104120.1:0-23887 GCA_026074375.1 Tanacetum coccineum
GATCAATATTGCCAACACCTCATAGTTTGTAAAAGACTTAAGAATGCTTGGAAATACTTTCATAGTTTAAAAGCCTTGAAGTTGATTCTCACGGAATAGATTTAAGCTTATTAATTCTTCGAACACGATCTCAAGTATATGTGCGTACAAGGTTTTGCTGATTCCGAGGTATCAAAACCAGCAAGGGGGGAATGAGTAGATACACTAGAACGTACAACAAGTACACGTGATAAAGTCCATAGCCTTCTTTCATTTTAGGCCATTCCGGGAAAATAAATGTCATAACCGCAGAGAAAATTAGTGTTTTAACTTATTACTTTTGGGTGTACTATTTCAACCACATGGGGGAAGATATATCTTGTTATTTTTAGTATGCATCATTTGAGCTTCCAGGGGGAAGTGGCGTGTGAAGAATTATTCATGCGTAAGAAGATATGTTTCTAATTCAATTAATGTTTCCCCAATCAGTTAATCACTAAGCTTAGTTTTAAAAAGAGTAGAAATATTTGATCAAAGAAGTACATATAGGTATGATAAGTATGATGATTCCTTTAGTTAGTCAGTATCCGGCCGAAAGAAATGTATATATTTGGGACTTAGTTGACTTAGGTGGTATCATTTCTACTACTCAAAGGGAATAATTGTAACATCCGGGACTTAGTTGACTTTGGTGTCTCAATTTATATCATCAATATCATATAAGGAGAAATGCGGACATCCGGGACTTAATTGACTTTGGTGTTATGGTTTTGAATTAATAGTGTACTTCAGATATTTAGGCTTTTTACATCAAGACTTCTTAATGCGGCTTGCAAGAAATCTTTGAATCTACTCAAGAAAGGATTGTTGGTTCGAGGGAAAGCTAAGACAACTTCCAAAAAAAGAGTATCGAAACGGACTACAGATTGCTGACATGGACTGAATGACTGTGTCATTTTCGGTTTGAACATTTTCAGGTCCTGTCTCATACATAATCTTATGAATATATAAATGTGTAATGTAGACTTAAATATAGGCATATATAGTGTTTGAGTACGAATTTTCAAGAATTTTTTAGTAAATTCAAAAAATTTCAAATTAACATACTCAAACACCATATAATTCCCTTATAAGTTGAGGGGGAGCATTAATATGTTCCAATAATCGGCTTGTTAATATTTGGACATCTTCTCCTCGAATGCATATATTTTATCAATTAATATCCAAAATATTAAAAGATTTAACATTTTTCATAAGGAGAGAAAATATGATTAAAATATATGGCTAATAATGTGATTTTAAGATCTCAAGTGTATGCTTTCCCATATATGTGCTAAACTCTTCCGCTTAATCGATGCACATATGAAGGGGGAGCAAATGGTTACGTGATTGGCTGAAATGTGGAAGTACTAAAGACCGACCATTTATATTACTGTATTGGAGTTATAAGGTGGTTAAGTTTAGGTATACATTCCCATGATCCAGCCAAAACTGGAGGGATCTACCCAGGGATATTCCACTAGATAGTGTAGTAGTCCTTAGGTATGAAAAAAGGAGTAAAAGTGAGAATAAAGGAAAAGTGACGACTGAGATGGAGCTAGTACTGGAACAAACCCAACAAGGTACTAGTTATGAAGTCTCGGTAAGCGCTGAAGGGGTTGAAGAATTAAAAAGAAAAGTTAAGATAAAGGGTGAAAAGAAAGAAGCCCTCCTTACACTTAGGCAGAAACCGGGTCAATACATCTGCTATCAAGAATCACAAAGACGATTGTTGACATTGAAGATTGACATTATGGACCTAGTGATGCAATGCACAACCCTCCCTAGCCACTCAGAATCTCTCAAAAGATTTTGGTTTCATTTCTCACGGAGATTACACACATTTCTATCAACTTTCTCACTCTGAGTTAGTTGGTATTAAAAAGGTGACAGTCTGCTCCAGCCTCTGATTACTAAAACCAAAGTGCACTATTGAGTCCAGAGCCAAAAGAGATCATCAATAAATCTCATTAGGACACTGGTCAAAATTATGCTTGCTAATTCACACAATGTGAAAACCAAGAAATATATATTAAGAGTCCTACGCATTATCCTTGTGATTTTGCCATAACATTCGAGTGATACTTAAGTATTCACAGTGAAGATGGAAACCCTTCTTGAGCCAACATTAAACAAGCTCTTGGTAGGTGACATGTGAGATCCTATACGGATCTTATGTCCATGGGAAGCCTCACAAGGGTATCTGGACATAGGAAAGCTGAACACGAATTGACGGCTTAATCGGGAAGATAGTAACTTACCGGTTTACACTTATCGTGTTATCTGCTTTGAGACGCTCCAATAATGAGAATGACTAGCGCAGCTGCAAAACCCTGTCAAGGAGATTCTTCGAAATTCTACCTGATTACAGGCAGCATTTATACTAGATAACGGGGAACCATGGTTGTTACAACCATATTTAACAAAGTAACAAAGCCACTTTCGTCCATATATGTTGTTTATCACTAACCCATTCATGCAGGTTTCCTGACAGTGGTAGCAGTTTCCCAATGACTAGTCGAAGCCAATACTACATGCTCATACTCGACTGACATATATATATACATCATGAAAGCTCAAGTACATGTTTCAAGACTTTCGCTACTCTGATATCATAAATCTTTCTTGAAGCAATGAAGTATTAAGTTGATATCGTACGTCCTTCATAAAGTGACAAAGTGTTAAAGTTAAAGAATATCATGAAAGATGGATACACACGCTTTCAACATCAAGAACAATATGAGCATGTTGGTCCAGAAGTCACAAGATCATAAGAAGGCAAGAGATCACAAGATGATGATAAGAGATTGTGCTTGGTTGATAATCTCAAAGAAGTTCTAAATCACATTCATATCAAGTCAAAGATACAAGTTAAAGCCTAAAGTCAATGATCACTACATCAATTCACAAGTTAAAGATTGAAGTTAAAGACTACGAGCTCAAGACTAAAGTCAAAGCATAGTATGCTAGGTTTAAGTTTTTGTAAATTAGAGTGACCTCCCTTAGGGGGAGATTATTAGGAATATGAAAAGTATCGGTCTCTTCCGATATAGTTAGTCATAGCTTGTAGATTAATCAAATGTAATGTTAGTAAGCTAACCGGGCCAAAGACACATGGAAAGCCCATAACTTAAGCCCATGACTGGTTATTGGTTGATGTATTTATACCCTCTCTACACATGGAGAGGGTTTTGATTGGTTCACTCTCTCATACATAATCTAATCTTTCTTTCTTTGTTACTTTCTCTCACTAGAACCATCCACCCATCTACTTTATCTCTTTAGATTTCTATATTGTTCTTTGGTGTTATAGATTACTAGTATTTTACAAGAAAGCTCCAACAAAGATTATTGAAAGCCTTTTCAAAGTGGACTTTGAGCAGAAGATGCTTATGACCCTCTAATTTAGCCTGATGGATAATTTCGTTTGCAATCAAACATCCATCCAAAATTTGACGACCCGCGAGGAAGGCAATTTGATTAGGGCCGATGAAAGACAGAATCACAGTTGCCAAGCGAGATGCCAACAACTTTGAAATCACTTTATAAACGCACCCGATCAAACTAATTAGGCGAGAATCTGAGAATCTAAGAATCTGAAAGGGTCTTTAACCATTGGTATAAGAACGATAAAGGATGGGTTATAACCATTAGAAATATGCCCCGACTCCTCGAAAAGCTTATGTAACACTCCAAAAATTCACAGGTCAACATTTTTCCAATTTACGTGCATAAGTTTAACTTTTTTATAAGTTACGTGTTAATTTGGTCAAAAACCAGGAAGTTGTCCCACGTGTAACTGAAAAAAGTAACCGGATGCGTTCTGGCTTGTTATTTAACGTAGTCTTTTGTCGGATATCATGTTTTTACCTTACGAATGAATATTAAAATTATTATAATTTTCTTTCTAGTCGTTGCGCGTTTTTAGTTTTTACGGATATCGTAATCGGTGCTAGGAATTATCTTGTGCATGCATAAATATCTAGAAGAACACACACTGGATACCAACTTGCATGAAAAATATTCAAAATTGATCATTTGGTCCCCCCTCTCCCATCAATGCTCATCCCCCCTGCCAACATCCCTCTACAATTCTAGCTTCTTAGTCTCCTATTACACTTCATTTCCTAGGATTCCCTAAAAGAGAAGGTTCTAGGTTCCATCCCATGCATCAACCTATCCCCCTTATATTCATTCACCTTACCACATTCATCTCACATTTTTCTTCTCTCTAAAAAACATACATTTAAATTTTTTCTCTTCCCTTTTCTTTCTTTCTTGCATCGGACGAACCACACCACCACCACTTTTCTTTGTTCAAATATTAAACTTCTAAAGGCTACTTGAGGGCAAGTAGGATTCAAGTGGGGGGATATTTGATGACATCAAATAACGTCTATTTTATAGCATAATTTATCCCATGTAATTAACCCATTTTGTATAATTATTGCAAAGAATTGTTACTTAATCGTTTATATTTAAGAATTGCAGTAATTATGGAGTACTTGATGAATATTAGCAAAAGGCGCGCATTCTGGAGCTTAAACAAAGATATTTTGAAGATTACTATTTTGACAACCAATACGCCGTATCCATCAAGGAAGTTACGACGTATCCGTGCCTGAACTCACCAAAGACCACAAAGGAAACAAGTCCAATACGCCGTATCCAAGAAAGGCAATATGCCGTATTCAAGCTATATGGGAATAAAATATTCTAGAAGATATCAAACGTGGTCTGTACTCCAAGAAACTCCAATACGCTGTATCTAATACCTTGGATACGCCATATCAACACCGACTCCAGATCCTATAAATACAAAACTCAAAAACGAGTTTTAAGTGTGCTAAATCATATTCTTGATACCTAAACCACAAAAGTCAATTTTTAGAGGAGAAAAAGAGCATAAAAGGTCTTGCAACGCATTCCAATAGAAGACAACGTGTAAATTCTTATACTTTTGTAATCGTTCAGTTTTTGGTATCATTCATTAACTCGGTTAGTTTACCTTGGCTAAAACTATTACTCTTGTATTAATTATAATGTTTGAAGGCTAATCCCTTCGGGTATTAGCCATTATTATGAAGATCTGAATGTTTGGTTTTGGTTTATATCTCAATTTCTTAATTTATCGATGTATGCTTGTTTATGTTTATCAATATACTTGTTTACGTGCTTTTGTATGCGACCTATCATTCAACTGGATCTAGTGATACAGACCAAGTAATCTAGATGCTGAGATAGCTCTCCATATAGTAATTTATACATCTAGAATCATAGGATCACAAATGTTGTCCTTCTAAAATCGTGCTAAGGATACGCTTCTGGCTTAACTAGTTAACAAAAATTGCCTTTGGTTTATTGAACATGTTGACTAGTAGGTGAATCTAGATAATTCAACAAATAATGTTTTGATTCCATTGGATAGTTGGACAAGTGGACTACTAGTGTATAAATTGCCATTAAGCAGTAAGTGGGTAAAGTCTCTATGAGCTAAGGTTTAACAAGATCACCATTGCTTTAATCCCTAAGATAGATTATAATCAGCGAATAAGGATGCTTTATGCGGATACTTTAATTGTGATAGAATTAATGTGTCTAGGTCTTAGGATGAAGTCCCGCCTAAGTCTAAGAATGATATGCCTCTTCGAGATAAGTAATCATTGCACTGAATAAACAAGCCAACTTCTAACCGGATTAATGATGGCTAATATAGTTTTCTATCATAAGGCTCGACCACTCTTTTATCTTCTGTTAATTTGCTTGCGTGGGTTAAAGTGTCTTGAATCGATTGTAGTCACCAACCAAACCCGTGCCAGTCTCTCAGGCTGAAAACCCCCTTTACCTGTTAGAATTAGGAGTAGAACTAACATAGGATTAGCATAGGTTTGACTTAGATTAGGATTAACTTAGATTAGATAACCAAAATATAAATAAATTAAGAGATTTAGCCTTGCTTTAAGTGTTCGACACCTTACTTACCACGAATCTACCACCGACCAGGTACACTGCCCGTTAAAGTGTTGTTTTTGGTTAAGTCAGAAAAATATAAATTTAAAACTTGAATCATAAAAATATACACCACACAACGATACATCAAGTTATTCTCTCTTTGATTCGGGTTGTATTTACACATATTCGGGCTAAAGTATCATCATCATCTTCGTTTACACAAACTTTCTATACTATTCGTTCACTCGCCGTTACCTTTTTCTTATCAAAACAACATCATCCTTGTTTGTGCACACTTTTTACAACAAAAATCTCTTAATAAACATAGTTTTACAATTTATTTTCAAGATTTAAGCTTTCATTAATTTCTTGCTTTTTATGGTACTTTTGAGTTCGTGGTGAAATGCTATGTGATAAAAGTGATGCTTGGAAAATGATACAATAGGATTAGGTTAGTTTTGAGATAGTTTGTGTTGGTTGAGTTAGTAGTGAATGAAGATAGGTTAGATTAAGCCCTTGGGGAAGTGGTGGTGATTTTTGGCTAAGTTTTCGAATAAATATGTTGCTGTCCTGAAATATTTTGTGGGTTTAAGATGTCTTAAAAATGTTTTGACAAATTAAAACCCTAATATTATGATAGTAGATGTCGTTACGATAATTTTGGTATAAAGAACGCGGAAAACGAACTTATAACGAAGAACTTAAGGCCGTTTAAAGTTTGGCAAAAAATAAATGTTTTTGACAGCTTTTAACATGCTATCGGACATTCTGTCCAGTTTTCAAATCGAGGTTTTGACCCTTTTCAGGTCCGAATTGGCCAAAGTTTATAAAATGAAACTTGTCCAGAATTATTTTTCACTTATATAAGCGACTTTTCTCGAGTTATGAAAGTTTATAACGAAAGAGTTGCGCTCGGTAAAAGTCGGTCAATTTATGAAACTTTTTAAAAATAAGTGTGAGCTGATTGGAATTATAAATTGGGTTTCGAGCGTTTTCGGGTCCGTTCGAGCTATAAGAACCTAGGTTAATATTAGTAAACCACTTATAGATAAATAGGACGCGTTAAAAAGTTTATAAAGACGAGATTTGAAAGACGTTAAGGGTTTCTAAAAATAGAAAGTTTAGTATAAGACGTAAAGTATAAATATTAGCGAAATAAAAACGGAAACTAGACGTTTAAGGTCACTAAGTGCGTTTAGACGTAGAATGGACTTATCAAATATAATTAGAGAACGTTAGCGTTCGGGATTTTCAAATTTTCTAAAAATAGAAACTTTCCAAAAATGGTAATTTTTGGTAAAGTGTCAGAACATAACTAAAAACTCTATATTTTTACTAAGTCACATTTTAACAACTTAAACTAAGGCACAAACAGATATGAATGATATTACTTCCTATAAACGGTTTATGCGATGTTTCAATTATGTATTCTTCTCCTAAAAGCGCGTCATTATTTAATTTGGTCGCGGTTACGATCGCTTGGTTTCTTCTTCATTTCGTTGATTGCTTTCGCTCATCTCTTACTTAAGGTGAGTTCATAGCCCCATGTTTTAAGATTTACATATACTTTATAACTTTTGGGGTGAGAAACATTGCTTTGTTTTTACCTTTGGACACAAGTATGTTACTACACTTTTATATGTTTACAAATTTTTCCTAAGTACCTTTAGCTCACTACTGCCACTATCATGAACCGTTAATTACTGTGAGTAAGCGTGAGTGCTATTAATAGATCTATTGAGACTGATAATCCCCGTATGGGTTTTGGTTATTCTTACCAGTATCGGGTACACACATGGTATCGACCAAACGGACGTATAACATGTCAGATTTTTCTAGTTATTTTAAGTTAGATACCTAATTGGCAAACTTTATTTGTCATTTATTTGCTAACAAACATCAGCTTCGGTGTCATGATCTTAGCACAAACGTAAATACTTAACCTATGATATTGTATGAGTTACAATGATCATGCTTGCTTTCTTTCAAAATACTTACGTTTTCGTTAAACCTATGAATTCACCAACTTTATGTTGACGTTTTAAGCATGTTTTTCTCCTGTGCTTAGCTTTGAATTCCCTTTGATGTGCTATGTGAGTTCTCATGCATTGGCCCGGTCTTTAAGATTTAGCAAACTATCATTCATTTACCGTTGTTAATTTGAAAACAACATTTAAACTTCCGCATTTGACAATTTGAATCCTTTGTGTATTATAAAACTTATTTGTTTAATTTATGCAATGGTGAATGATTTTCAAAACGTCCATTTAGTGGTCGTTCTCTTGTACTTTATGCTTGAAATATTATGAAGTCATACCCTCAGTTACCTATTCCGCTGCGACCTAATTTAGGGGTGTGACAGATTAGTATCAAGAGCCAATGTTATAGAGAGTTAGGATTGCATTTTAGACCTAGACTATAACCATTACGTGATCCCCACTTGCCTATACGTGCTTTTATGTGCATTACATTGCCTTATATATACACGTTACTAATGCCTATACTTGAATATTATTTTACTAAGCATTATTTTACCTTAAATATTATTTTGCCATAAATGATATTTTACTTAAGTTTATGCCATATACGTACTTTGCTATAAGTTATTTTACCATATTCATTTTGCTACAACCCATTTTCATTTTTGCCACGAGTGCATATTTATTTTGTATCACGTTTAATTCTGCACTACATGCACCCTACATCATTTTGTATAAAGGTTATTCATATAAATACTAAAACTTTTTCTAAGACATTGTGAGTGAAACAATGGTCTCGTTTATTTTTAAGACATTGTGAGTGAAACAATGGTCTTATTTATTTTAAGACATTGTAAGTGAAGCAATGGTCTCGTTTATTTTAAGACATTATGAGTGAAACAATGGTCTCATGTATTTCTAAGACATTGCGAGTGAAACAATGGTCTCGTTTATTTCTAAAAACATCATGAGTTATACGGTGATCCTTAAACCATTTTGATGACTTTACATAACACGATTTTACAAAACCTTGAACTTGTCACAGTCGGCCGAACCCATTGATTATCTTACTATCGGATTTCGAAAATGGGTTGGAACACTCACCCCATACTGTTGAAACACTTGCGTTATATCATGATCCAGCGCGTTGAAATATGCTGATTAATTCGAATATGACTTTAACTCGTAACATTCCATTTTTTGAAACATGACTTTTAAAATCCGACTTATTTTATTTTCTTTACTTTGTTTGATTTTGAAGAAAATAATGACAACGAGACAAGGAATGAGTTCCGTGAGGATTAAGCATATTGTAATCCAACGAATTGCTAATGCTATTAAGCTATTGCTGTCTACAAGGCAAAAATTCACATGGCTCACGACTCGATGGATCAGGTCATACGTAAGGAAATCAAGGTGACAAGGAATGGCAACAACAAAATAAATGACAAAAGGTCATGAAAGCTTACACTGCTAGACCAAATAACAAAAATGGATATGTAGGAAACTTAGCTTTCTGCAACAAGTGTAAGTTGAACCACACTGGGCCATGCACTATGAAGTGCAACAACTACAAAAGAGTTGGTCTTATGACTAGAGATTGTAGGACACCCGTTTTGATAACGACTTAGAGGCCCCTAGTGGCAAATTAGAAACATGAGGTACCTATTATGAGTGTGGAAAGCCAGGACATTACAAGAGCGATCATCCAAAGCTGAACCGTGTAAACCAGATTTAGAAGGTAAAAGCTCGCAGGAACTCTAACGTCGTCAAAGAAAATGTTGATGCTTAAGGAGAGATTTGTCATGCCTTTCCTAGTGAGACCTAAGTCGAAGCCTTCTTGGACCGTATCCCCTAAGAGATTTGCACTAGTACTTCCCTAATGAATTTCGTTGTATTGTGTGGATGTCTTTAAATCCTTTATTAACTTATGTGTCATGATAATTTCATCTGTTACAATCCTTAAATTGTTACCGTATTATAAACCATTTCACTATCATTTTATAAACTATTTTGCTATCGTCTTATAAACTATTTTGCTGTCATTTTATAAACTATTTTGCTCCCATAAATAATTTTGCTACCAACTCATAAACTATTTTTTGCTATCTTACAAAATATCTTGTGTCATTCTATAAACTACCTTGTTTTCATTTTTACAAACTGTTTTGCTACCATATAAACCATACCGTTTATACCATATAAATTTTTAAACATAACACTAGTTTGAAGAAATGAATGTTCATGTTAGCCCCCCTAATTATACATATCCCTGAATCACCCTATTTAAAAAAAATAAGGTTTTTCCCTAATAAAGAACGGACCATGCTATGCTGGGGGTAGTCACCCTTAAACCTTATCAAAAAAATATGTTATTTTCTATTGATATTTTATGTGCATATTCCTATGTTCTTCTTGTCATGAGAGTTCATATTAGTCAACACTATAATGAAGTAGAGTTTTACACGACCTTAACAAGTGAAGTCAACCTTATCTACACCCAGCGCCTTTTCGCGAGAAAATTCAATAACAAACCTCCGTCGCCCTAGGACAATTCCAAGCCAGTGCGATTACATTTACTGCTTCGTTATATAGACTAAACCTAGAAAACATTCGTGAGAGGAAACTAGGAAATTCCATATCAATGCATTATCTTTTAGTAAGTTAGAATTATGAAAATTAGGAAATTCTTATACTGATGAAATTTGTAATGGACATGAAGTTAAGGAAAAGGACGTAATTATTGCAAGTACATAGAACCTAGCTGATAGAAGCCTCATATCTACATAGTTTAGCCATCTAAGTGACATGGTCCAACTGCCTTAGACACTAATTACAACAAAGACTTAGCTGACGGGAAGATAATAGAAACCAATTATGTAGTTTAAGCTTGTACCATAAACTTTCTAAACCACCCGTTTAACATCGACTTAATTCTCGTAGAACTCGGTAGCTTTAACATTAGTATCGGTATGGATTGGTTAACAAAGTGCCACGTTGTGATTGTTTGTGATGAGAAGATCATTCGTATCCCCTATGGAAATGAAGTGTTGACGATTCAAGGTGATAGGAGTGAAGGAGGAAGAAATTCCAAACTGAATATTATCTCGTGCACCAAGACCCAAAATTATATTCAAAAAGGATGCCACGTCTTTCTGGCCTAGATCACTGAAAAGAAGATTGAAGACAAGTCAGAGGAGAAGCGACTTGAGGACATGTCAATCGTACGAGATTTCTCAGAAGTCTTTCCAGAAGACTTGCCATGACTTCCACCAGCTAGACAAGTTGAATTTCAAATCAACTTAGTCCCCGGTGCTGCACCTGTAGCACGAGCTCCGTATAGATTAGCCCCATTAGAGATGCAAGAATTGTCTGCCCAACTACAAGAACTTTTGGACAAGGGCTTTGTAAGACCAAGTTCCTCACCCTGAGGAGCTCCAGCCTTGTTTGTCAAAAATAAAGAAGGATCATTCAGGATGTGTATAGATTACCGTGAATTAAACAAGCTTACCATGAAGAATCGTTATCCGCTACCAAGAATCAACGATTTGTTTGATCAGCAACAAGGATCGAGTGTATACTCGAAGATCGATCTGAGGTATGGTTATCACCAACTTAGAGTTCGTGAAGAGGACATTCCAAAGACGACGTTTAGGACTCGTTACGATTACTATGAGTTTCAAGTAATGCCTTTTAGATTAACAAACGCACCGACGATATTCATGGATTTAATGAATAGGGTGTGCAAGCCATATTTGGATAAGTTCGTAATTGTGTTCATCGATGACATTTTGATTTACTCCAAGAACAAGGAAGAGCATGAAGAACACCTTAAGTTAATTTTGGAATTACTTAAGAAGGAGGAGTTGTACGCTAATTTCCCAAGTGCGAATTTTGGCTTTCGAAAGTGAAATTTCTCAGTCTCCGTGATTGATAGCGAAGGCATTCATCTTTATCCTGCTAAGATTGGGTCCATCAAGGATAGCGCGTCACCTAAGACTCCAACAGAAATTCATCAATTTCTAGGTCTTGCTGGTTATTATCGACGGTTTATCAAAGGGTTCTCGAAGATCGCTAAGCCTATGACCAAGTTGACTCAGAAGAGTGTGAAGTTTGATTGGGGAGAAAAGGACAAGGCAGCTTTCCTACTATTGAAGCAGAAATTGTGTAGTGCGACAATTTTGGAATTACCCTAAGGAAGCGAAAACTTCGTGGTTTACTGCGATGCTTCGCACAAGGGATTAGGCGCGGTTTTGATGCAAAAGGAGAAAGTCATATCTTACGCATCCAGCCAGCTTAAAGTGCATGAGAAAAACTACACTAATTACGATTTGGAACTTGGAGCAGTAGTGTTCGCTCTAAAGATTTAGAGACACTATCTGTATGGCACGAAGTGTGTTGTGTTTACTGATCACAAGAGTTTGCAGCATATTCTTGATCAGAAGGATTTGAACATGAGACAACGTCGATGGTTGGAGTTATTAAGTATTTACGATGGCAAGATTCGTTATCACCTAGGAAAGGCGAACATAGTGGTAGATGCATTAAGCCAAAAAGAAAGGATTAAGCCTCTACGAGTTCGAGCCTTAATGATGAAAATAGACTTAAACCTTTCAACCTAAATTTTAAATGCTCAAACAAAAGCAATAATGGAGAAGAACATTAAGGAAGAAAATCTCAATGGAATGAACGAAAAGTTCGAGACTTATGCCGATGGAACACTCTGTATTAAGAGACAGAGTTGGGTACCAATGTTTGGTGGATTGAAGGACTTGATCATGAATAAGTCACATAAGTCTAAATATTCTATCCATCCTGGATCAGATAAGATGTATCATGAACTTAAGAAGTTGTACTGGTGGCCCAATAAGAAAGCAGAGATTGCCACCTATGTCAGTATGTGTCTGACGTGTGCCAAGGTTAAGGCTAAATATCAGAAGCCTTCTGGATTGTTGGTACAACCCGAGATTTCCCAGTGGAAACGGGAGAAGATAACAATGGATTTCTTCACAAAACTGCCAATGACGTCAAGTGGTCATGATACCATCTGGGTTATCGTTGATCGTCTTACTAAATATGCACATTTCCTGCCAATGAAGAAAATAGATTCAATGGAGAAGTTGATGAGACGGTACTTGAAGGAAATTTTCTCGAGACATGGAGTGCCTGTTTTAATTATCTCAGATAGAGATAGCAAATTCACATCTCATTTTTGGCAGTCACTTCAGAAAGCCTTGGGTAGTCAGTTATATATGAGTACGGCTTATCACTCGTAAACCGACAGTCAAAGTGAAAGGACCATTCAAACGTTAGAAGATATGCTACGTGCCCGTGTGATTGATTTTGGAAAGGGTTGGGATAGACATCTACCCTTAGTGGAATTCTCGTACAACAACAGTTATCACACGAGCATTAAGGACGCACCATTCGAGGAATTATATGGTCGCAAGTGTCAATCACATATCTGTTGGGCTGCGGTTGGAGATAGTTAACTCACTGGCCTAGAGATTGTACATGAAACAACTAAAAATATCATCCAGATTAAAAGCATAATTCAAGCCGCTCATGATCGCCAAAAGACCTATAACGATGTGAGTCGTAAACCACTCGAGTTTCAAGTAAGAGACAAGGTTATGCTAAAAGTGTCACCGTGGAAAGGAGTGATACGTTTCGGAAAACGAGGAAAGCTGAACCTGCATTATATTGGACCTTTCAAGATTTTAGCAAAAGTTGGAACCATTGCTTATCGACTCAAACTCCCAAAACAAATGAGCAGAGTTCATAGTACTTTTCACGTGTCAAACTTGAAGAAGTGTTTATTTGACAAAACACTTGCTTTTCCGTTCAATGAAATTCAAATCGACGACAAGCTTCATTTCATCAAAGAACCCATCAAAATTATGGACCGAGAGGTCAAACGTCTAAAGCAAAGTCGTATCCCTATCATCAAAGTCCGATAGAACTCAAAGAGAAGACTTGAATTCACATGGGAACGTAATGACAAGTTTTAGAAGAAATACCCACATTTGTTTTCTGACCCCGTAACTGCACCGAATGCCACCACTTAAGTTTTTACCTTACGAATGGATATTTAAATTATTATAATTTTCTTTCTAGTCGTCGAGTGTTTTTAGTTTTTTGCGGGTATCGCAATAGGTGCTAGGAATTATCTTGTACATGCATAAATATCTAGAAGCACACACATTGGATATCAATTTGCATGAAAATATTCAAAATTGATCATTTGGTCCCTCCCTCCCATCCATGCTTGTCCCCCCCCTCTTTGCCAACATCCCTTCATAATTCTAGCTCCTTGGTCTCTTAGTACACTTCATTTCCTAGGATTCTCTAAAAGAGAAGGTTCTAGGTTCCATCCCATGCATGAACCTATCCTCCTTATATTCATTCACCTCACCACATTCATCTCATATTTTTCTTCTCTCTAAAAAACATACATTCAAAATTTTCTCTTCCCTTTTCTTTCTTTCTTGCGTCGGACGAACCACACCACCACCACTTTTGGTGTTTTTGATTCTTTGTTCAAGTTTTGGTTATACTCTATTGGTCGGGGTTCATTTCCCAGATTGTTTGGGTTATTCTCTCTTTGATTCGGGTTGTATTTACACATCTTCGGGTTAAAGACTTGAGCTTTTCTTCATCGTCTTCTCACTACGTGTAAGTATCATCGTCATCTTCGTTTACACAAACTTTCTATACTATTCATTCACTAGCTATTATCTTTTTCTTATCAAAACAACACCAGCCTTGTTTGTGCACACTTTTTACAACAAAAATCTCTTAATAAACATAGTTGTACAGTTTATTTTCAAGATTTAAGCTTTCATTCATTTCTTGCGTTTTATGGTACTTTTGAGTTCGTGGCGAAACGCTATGTGATAAAATTGACGTTTGGCAAATGAGACAATGGGATTAGGTTAGTTTTGAGATGGTTTTTGTTGGTTGAGTTAGTAGTGAATGGAGATAGGTTAGATTAGGCCCTTGGGTAAGTTGTGGTGATTTTCGGCTAAGTTTTCGGATAAATATGTTGTTGTCCCGAAATATTTCGTTGGTTTAAGGTGTCTTAAAAATGTTTTGACAAATTAAAACCCTAATATTATGATAGTAGATGTTGTTACGATAATTTTGGTATAAAGAACGCGGAAAACGAACTTATAACGAAGAAGTTATGGCCGTTTAAAGTTTGGCGAAATAAATGTTTTTGACAGCTTTTAACATGCTACCGGACATTCTGTCCAGTTTTCTAATCGAGGTTTTGACCCCTTTAGGGTCCGAATTGGCCAACATATATAAAATGAAACTTGTCCGGAATGATTTTTCACTTACATAAGCGACATTTCTCGAGTCATGAAAGTTTATAACGAAAGAGTTACGCTCGGTCAAAGTCGGTCAATTTCTGAAACTTTTCAAAAATAAGTGTGAGCTATATATTAGCGAAATAAAAATGGAAACTAGACGTTTAAGGTCACTAAGTGCGTTTAGACGTAGAATGGACTTATCAAATATAGTTAGAGAACATTAGCGTTCAGGATTCTCAAACTTTCTAAAAATAGTAACTTTCTAGAAATGGTAATTTTCGGTAAAGTGTCAGAACATAACTAAAAACTCTATATTTTAATAAGTCACATTTTAACTACTTAAACTAAGGCACAAACACATAAGGATGATATTGCTTCCTATAAACGGTTTATGCAATGTTTCGTTATTTATTCTTCTCCTAACAGCGCGTCATTATTTAATTAGGTCGCGGTTAGGATCGTTTAGTTTCTTCTTAATTTCGTTGATTACTTTCGCTCATCTCTTACTTAAGGTGAGTTCATAGCCCCACGTTTTACGCTTTACATATACTTTATAACTTTTTGGGTGAGAAACATTGCTTTGTTTTTACCTTTGGACACAAGTACGTTACTACACTTTTATATGTTTACGGATTTTGCCTAACTACCTTTAGCTCACTACTGCCACTATCATGAACCGTTAATTACTGTGAGTAAGTGTGAGTGATATTAATAGATCTATTGGGACTGATAAACCCTGTATGGGTTTTGGTGACTCTTACCTGTATCGGGTACACACATGTTACCTATCAAACGGACGTATAACGTGTTGGATTTTCTAGGTATTTTGAGTTAGATACCTAATTGGCAAACTTTACTTGGCATTTACTTTCTAACAAACATTAGCTTCAGTATCATTAGCTTAGCGTAAACATAAATACTTAACCTGTGATATTGTATGTGTTACAATGATCATGCTTGCTTTCTTTCAAACATCTTGTGGTCCATACTTACGTTTTAGTTAAACCTATGAATTCACCAACTTTATGTTGACGTTTTAAGCATGTTTTTCTCAGGTGCTTAGCTTTGGATTCCCTTTGATGTGCTATGTGAGGTCTCATGCATTGGCCCGGTCTTCAAGATTTATCAAACTATCATTCATTTACCATTGTTAGTTTGAAAACATCATTTAAGCTTCCTGATAACGCCATAATTATACATGTTTTTGGCGGCGTTATTGGTATATATTTCATCATTTCTCGTAAACTTTCGATACTTAATCACATGAATATGTGCAGGTTCACTTGAAGACAGTACGAGCTTAAAGTGTTCAATATACAAGTGTTTACACCCATTGGAAGCAAAGTTAGAAGAAAAGAAATGATAAATCAAGAAATTGAAGAAAGTGCGCCGCACAATCTTATGTGTGCGCCGCACTTACCAACGTAATCAATGAAGCCATTAAAGACACAAAGTGCGCCGGTTTTCCAAGAATGCGGCCCACACTTCTCTTTAGCATTAATAATATTTCCACCAACTTAGGCTAAGTACGCCGCACATTTTAGAATGCGCGCCGCACTTTTGCTCTTACCCAGCCTATAGATAGAGACGAAAATCAAGCCATTTTCATAATCCTCATCAAATCTCTCATACATAATCTCACACACTTTTCTCTCAAACTCTTCATCAATTTCTGGGTTTTTACCTCAAAATTTCGGCAAAGACGAAGAAGGGTTATAGTATTTAGTAAACGGGTTTAGTAAGATTCGATACATGTAAACGGGTTGTGTTTATGCTTCATAGCTTATCCGGATCTTGTATGTTTCTTATCTATCTATTTTACTTCGTTATTATGAACTCATTAGCCATGAGAGGCTAAATCTCTTATGACTACTCGGTAATGTTAATATAATAAATAAGTATTTGGTATTATTATGATCTTGTTAATCTTAAGCTTATTTTGCTATCCTGTCGTATCTTATCTTGTTAACTTTGTTCATCAACTTTTATTGTATACACATAACGGTATAGGTCAAAAGACCCGTTATGTGCTATATTGTTTTAAAGATTTATCTATGGTCTTTATCATTTGGTTGGAGAAATCCGCTTACGTTATTTGATAAACAAAATAGATTTGATATAATAGTAACTTGATTATTTGCGTGACACATCTGATTAAGTTAAGTAATATAAGTCTTGTTGTTTTAAAGATTTATCTATGGTCTTTATCGTTTGGTTGGAGAAATCCGCTTACGTTTTTTGATAAACAAAATAGATTCAATATAATAGTAACTTGATTATTTGCGTGACACATCTGATTAAGTTAAGTAATATAAGTCTTGAGTTAAAACAAGTTGATTTGTGACAACGTTTTTTGACAAAAAAACCTTTTTATAAGTTAAGTCCTAAAATCGAAGATCGTAATCATTACCATTGCTTAGGCATTATATGAAACTATCCGAGTAGTCATACTCTTTTATTATTGAAATCATCATCAATCATATCTCATCTGAAAAAGTCATTAAGATTTATCTTAAAACTTGCGATTATACGAACATAATCAAATCCCTGTGGACGACCTGGTCTTACCTGAAATACTATACCTCATACATGGGTTATACTTTACCTGTGTGTTTCTATTTAATAATCAGTAATTCTAGTCCTATAAATTTAAAGCTTTTGAAACACATTAAAGTTTTTGTCGCCACTGTCGGGGATTTTAAATTGTTCTATAATCATCTCTTGTTATCTTTTAAAACAAAATTAATCACTTTTTCCTCATAAAAATCAATCTGCTTGCTTTCTGTAACTCTTGTTGCGGAAAGTGAACTGCACTTTCTATAGTCAGTCATTTTTTCCTAAAAACGTTCTCATCCAACAGTTCACCTTTGATGCATACACGTGCTTCCAACTCCGAACTTGTCAAACCATTATCTGAACCTGAATGTACCCTGAATTGTAGACTTCGTCGACAAAACAGGAGAGTCCCTTTCAAACGAAGAAACGAATGACCCACACAACCAAGAATTGTCTACCTACCCATTCTTGATATCAACTATTTCCGTCACTTTCTTGATATTCTTGAAAATTACAACCCAATGGATGATGAACCCATGTGAGCTGCCGACCGTGTTGTCGCTCTGACTCTCAGTTCAGCAATTACCATTCCTGAAACCGCAAACGAATTCGCCATTAAAGGTAACCACTTGACCCTCGTCAAAGGAAACCAATTTGATGGTAGAATTAAAACTGATCTGCACAAATACATTCACAAATTTCTCAAAATTGTTTAAATACAAAGACACCAAAAATGAAGTCGTCCGCCTAATGATGTTTCCCCTATTACTGACGGGTGAAGCAAAAACCTGTCTTGACGAACTCAACAAAGGAACCATCAAAACGTAGGATGAACTCCGAACCGCCTTTATTAGCCGATTCTTTCCTCCAGCTCTATTTGATCGACTCCTCATAGAAATCCGAGCCGTTTCCCAACATGAAAATAAAACCTTAACCGATGCTTGGCTTCGTATAAAAGAAATGCTCAGAAATTGCCATGGTCACAATCTTACCAAAGGCAATATCATAAAAAAACTTTTATCACGGCCTTAACGAAATAACCCAAGAAGCTCTTAATTCCATAGCTGGTGGTATTTTCCTCTACAAAACACCAAACCAAGCTTATCAACTCCTCGAAGGTTGGGAATTATATTTGCGTTGATAAAGACAAAATAATGAATGAAACAAGATGGAAACAAGAAGGACCAAAGTTGTCATTGTAGAAGTCTTCAAAAGATAAGAATTAGAAGATTCTCTCAGATTTGGTCAAAGATAAAGATAATATTTAATTTTCTTATTAATTATCTTTATTAGTTTCCATGTAAACCTTGACTCCTTATACTATAAAAGGAGGTCTAAGGTATGTAGTTTATGCATCTAGAATAGAATAGAATAGCAGACTTCTCAATGAGAGTCTAGCAAAAGCGTGTGTATGTACACGTTTAGTAGTAGTAGTAATAGTTAGTGTATTAGATAGTTATTGTAGTCTTATTTATATAGATCAAATATAATGAAGGCTTCAATGTTCGGTTAAAACCTTGTTTGATAATATTGTGTTTTTTATTATTTCGCTGCGTGTTCAATATTATTTGTAAAACTATCCTAGATGAGTCAAATCGATTCTCAACATGTGGTATCAGAGCCTCGTGGCTCTTGATCTAGGATGTTACAAGGTTTCTACAATTGAATTTAAGAAAGAAAACAGGTAATCAAATTCGAATTTTCTTTTGATTCGAAATTTGTTCAGTTTGGGTTTATACTAAACCCTAATTTAGTTAATGCATAAAGAATGTTTTCTTTTCTTCATTCCATGGTTCAATCTTTCATGTAAATGGTTCACGTTACAGGGATCATGGTGTGATCAATCCTGGTATTACTTGCTCGTGTCCTTATTTATTAGATATAAGGATATATTCTTTTAAGGATGATCAATTCGATTGTGTTTGAAGATGGTGACAACCAAGAAACCCTAATTATTTAGGGTTTTACAAGATAACATCAATGATGCAAAAGACCGCGTACACGCTGGATCTACTGATTCTTAATCGATAATACTATCATGGTGTTATCTGCTGGTGTTTTTTAACTGGTGAATAGGGATATAACAGGAGTATGTTTCTGCTGTTATGGTTCTTGTATGAATGAAGGAGAAAGTTAGATGAACGTAGTTGTGTAAGTATACAGGCTGTTTACGTGTGAAAGGTAGCAGCTGCGGGGACCATACATAGTATTTGCCAATGGAATGTTTTTGCTGTCATAAAAAGTGTTCGAGCAAAAAGTATTAGTACTCTCATCACATGCTTCTACTGCTATAAGTACTGTTCACGTGGGGATATACATGTGAAGTTAGTATATTATCGCTTAAAAAGGGTGTATTAGTACTGTTCGTCCAACAAGTGTTGTTCGTGTGTTTTTGTGGCTCAAAGTTATTAGTACTATTTGAGTACTTGTTACTACTGGTTGTTGGAATAGTTTGTACTGTTGGAATAGAACATTAGTAATGCTCACAAAAAGAATGATATTGTTGGGCTTTCGCATGATGGAGCACGTGATCAAAGAAGAATTATTATTTGGGCTTTAAAGATGGTTAATGTTTCACGAAGTCAGTTAAAGATACTCAAATTCGTGGTTACTACTGTTATAAGTTTATGCTTTGGATACAAACGTTTTAATGCTGTCAAGGTTGATTAGTGATGCTCGTCTAATTTGTTGCTGCTCGATAACATTTAAACTGGTAGCTTTGTTCGAAGTTTGTACTGCCAGTGTTATTCGATAGGCAGTTAATACTGCTAGTTGTACTCGATATCAGACAATACTTGGTTTTTGGATGGATTTGGATCTCGGAAAAAATTATTTTTCAAATAGTTTATTCTTATTGATTTATGGCTCGTATTTTTGGGATTATTTGAAGATGTGATTACGAAGACAGTTGAATATTGCTTATTTGATATTGTAGTTGGGTTTCACATGTGTGTGTCTTATCATATCTTAAAGTATAGTTTTGTAGACTATGACTTTAAAGATAACTTGTTCGTGCTTACAATGGTGTGACAAAGACTTGTCAAAATCTAGCAAAGGTGTGTGATTTTTCTTAGGGTGCTCAATGTTCACATTTGCTATCACTTAGTATGTGTCTCATAGAAGATGAGGTTTTTGTCAAGAGGTTGCGGTCTACTTATATTTCACAGATTTATTTATAAGTTCGACGTCACGTGGATAATGCAAGACATAAGACACAAGTTTGGGAGATTCTACTTCTTCATCAAATTCGTTATACTCAGTTTTCTTCATTAGTGATCACTACATAGAGCCTACAGAGTTCGAGATTCAAGAAATGGTAAAAATATAGGTTTTAGGGGAAGCTTATTGATTAAATGTTTAACCATCTACATGCACCACTTGAGGTTGCATATCTACAGAAGACCCCTACTTGATTATAACAAAAAGGGGGAGAAGTTTCATTCGTATATTAACTTTAGGGGAAGTTTGTGCTTATTTGGTTTTGTCATTATCAACTAGGGGAAGATTATTGGGAATTATATTTGAGTTGATAAAGACAAAATAATGAATGAAACAAGATGGAAATAAGAAGGACCAAAGTCGTCATTGTAGAAGTCTTCAAAAGATAAGAATTAGAAGATTCTCTCAGATTTGGTCAAAGATAAAGATAATATTTGATTTTCTTATTAATTATCTTTATTAGTTTCCATGTAAACCTTGACTCCTTATACTATAAAAGGAGGTCTAAGGTATGTAGTTTATGCATCCAGAATAGAATAGAATAGCAGACTTCTCAATGAGAGTCTAGCAAAAGCGTGTGTGTGTACACGTTTAGTAGTAGTAGTAGTTAGTGTATGAGATAGTTATTGTAGTCTCATTTATTCTGATCAAATATAATGAAGGCTTCAATGTTCGGTTAAAACCTTGTTTGATAATATTGTGTTCTTTATTATTCCGCTGCGTGTTCAATATTATCTGTAAAACTATCCTAGATGAGTCAAATCGATTCTTAACATCAAAGACAAAGTCTTACTCACGCTTGATTGGGCTAAAAATCAAAAACCAAAACCATCTCTAAAGAAAACTGTTGCTTTCACTGATGAAGGTAGCAGTAACTCTGATACTGACAAAATTATAGCACGATTTGGGTGCATGACATGAAAATGGTCTGTCAGTTACAAAGGTAATGCGAATCCGTTCAAATACTCGATACTGACTTAGACGAAGATGACAAACCTATGTCTCCTGAAGCAGAAGCAAAATTCATGCAAACCTTCTAACTTACTCGTTTTTACAATGATTACCGCGACCGTGACTCAAATCGCGATAATTGGCGTTTAAGCGGAAGAAACGATTATAATCAAGACAACTATCGATCCAATTCTGATGATAAACCTTATGACCTTCAAATACAATTAAGCGATTTCATGAATGCTCAACAATCGACCAATTCTTTTGTCAAAGAAACATTTATGGATCTTAAAACCAAACTCAAAACAACAACTAAAATACATCAAGCCTCAATTTAAAACCTAGAAGCAAAATTTGACAGATTTGCTGACAAGCAATCTGCTCGACCTTCTGGATCTCTTCCTAGTAACACTCAACCAAACCCAAAAGGTAGCTCATCTAAACATTATCAACCACCGCAAGCTTGAAATGAGCATGTAAATGCCGTATTTACGCGGAGTAGTAAATCGTACGACCCACCCATGAATCCAAATGATCAACAAAATAATTATGAAAATCCTATCAATTTTGATAGTGAGGATGAAGAAGAAGGATCTACACATAAACCAAAATCTTGAATTCCAAAACCTATCAAAGAAACTCCAATACCTAAACCATACAAACAGAAGATTCCATATCCTCAACGCCTTCAAAAAGAGAAAATGGAAGCACAATACAGTTAATTCCTCGATATGATTCAAGCCATTCGAATCAATGTACCATTTGTCGATGTTTTAGTAGGAATGCCGAATTATGGCAAATTTCTCAAAGAACTCATTAGCAATAAGCACAAGCTTAAACAAATCTCATCCACTTTCCTGAGCAATGAAAGTTCCGCTGTGATTCAAAACAAACTTCCACCTAAACTCAAAGACCTTGGAAGTTTCCTTATTCCTTGCACTTTTAGCAAAGCCTTCTCATGCAATGCTTTAGCCGACCTTGGTGCTAACATTAATCTTATGCTATATTCTATGTATGCAAAATTATCTCTTAAAACTCTCAAACCTACTAAAATGAGCCGACCGATCATTCCAACACCCCATTAGAATAGCTAAAAATATGCTCATTGAATTTGGTAAATTCACCTTTCCTGTGGATTTCATTATTCTCGAAATGGAAGAAGATAGTAAAGTTCCTCTTATCTTAGGGAGACCTTTTCTCCATACTTCTGATGTAGTAATTCAAGTAAAACAAAAACAACTCAATCTTAGAGTTGGCACCGAACGAATGACCTTTTCAATCGATTTCATGATGAAACACTCTTATTCAAACAATGATACATGTTTTAGCATTGATGTTATCGATAAAATCTTAGAAGAAGATTTTGATGCTCTTCTCGATGAAAGAAGTGAAATCCTTCATTCCATCAAGGGAACTATTCTCAAAGAAAAACTCTTTGCTGAATTCGATGAATTCATGGCTATAAATATCAAAGAAAACTCTGAATCTGAATCTGAAACCGAAGAACTACCTTTCAAAAAGATCACCTTTAACACCGAGTATAAAATCAAGGCATCTCTTGAAGAACCTCATTCGGATCTTGAACTTAAACCTCTTCCTGGTCATTTAGAATATGTATTCTTGGAAGAACCTAATTTTCTTCCTGTAATCATATCATCCCAGCTTTCTAAGCAAAACAGCAACAAGCTCATCTCTATTTTAAAAAGACACAAGCAAGCTTTTGCTTGGAAAACAACAGACATTCTAGGAATCTGTTCGTCTTTTTGTAAACATAAAATTCAACTTTTAGAAGATAAAAAGCCAATTGTTCAAAAACAAAGATGATTAAATCCAAACATTCAAGAAGTCGTTAAAAGAAATCATTAAATTTCTTGATACCGGTATAATTTATCCATT